>LUCH01000480.1:134805-182524 GCA_013368495.1 Paragonimus heterotremus
CTCATCTGCACGTCAGACATACACTCACATACATCGGATGGTAGTACGTTGTCATTCTCCTTGGCGAAACTTCTGCCATAGTGCGTATACACTATACCGACAGTCTATTCTTGCCTATCGTTTTCCTGGCGTTCGGAGCTTGCTCTTTTGTTCCAAAACGCTGCCTGTAGGTAACATGCTACTCATGAGTAGTATACTACTCACACCGAAACTGCCTGTCATACAACATTGTGAATATCGTACCAGTCTTGCTCGGTTCAGTTGACGCCAGCCTCTGCGGAACATGACACAGTTGAACATACTTAACGAACCGTACACACCTGAACTTAGATTGGATAGAAGACAGATAGAATCAGTTAAACGGCTCGAAAGTGACATCATAATAGCACGGTACAAAAAGTACCACAAAATTCAGACCAAATGACGGGATAGCGAATTGTGATGGACAACCAAATCAGAGGCTCGATGATTCTAACACGCGGTGGTGAGATATGGCCAGAGCCCACAGCGGGTGGATTGCGAACAGCACGAGCGACCGGACCAGCCACTAGTCAATGAAATCGGAACAACGGACGAGGGACTACATGTAAGATATCCACGAAAGAAAGTGTCAACCACACGCACATAATCAAGCAGAAGTGCAAATGATGTGCAAGTGGAAACCGCCGATGCGTTGTGAATTGGAATTCCGGTTCATCAACACGGGCAGTAAAAATCGTGCTTTATTGAACAATGTTTTGTTATAAAATAACCAGTAGGGAGTTTTAGTCTTTGCTTCCACATTCTTATTGAGTTTCCGGCTGGCCCATTACGAAAATATGACCTGGTGCAAGTTCCTCCTTTGTTGGGACTTACCAGTAGTAGACATCAGCAGTGTATGTTCACCCCTTCGCAGGGAGTTCAGCTTTACCCTCCGTGATAAAGTGACAAACGTGCTAGATATCGTTCCTGCTATTTCCCATAAAAAGACGTCCAAGTCATGGCAACTACAAGCTGAAACCTAGTCAAGTACAAATAACGCTCATTGTTGTTGGTTCCAGTCCATAGCCCAGTGGTCAGAGCTCTTCAGTCAGGTTAGAATGGTCGAATACATTGAACAGGTTCAGAAATAACTTAGCTAACTATTGTTGTTGAAGAGGTACTTCAACAGTGGCTGTAAAGTTATGCTCATAGTAGCTGTGAGTGACTACACGTTTAGTCGCCTGAATGTTGATCACTATTACAAAACACTGTTTACAGCCGAAGGCTTCTGCGACAGACACGTCAGATCATCAACGTAAGCGAAACCGCTGATGGCAGTGTCATGAAACTGGTAGCCATGCTTCGGTTGCGACAAAGCTAACACCTCATCCATTGTCATGATTAATGGCAGTGGTACCGAGTCACACTGATGAACGCTGTGCTGGGACAGGAGGACATAGCCTTCGCGCGTGGCGAACGTGTGGTAATAGTCAGAAATGTAATGCGCAGGGAGTGGAGAGGCATCACAAAACTGAGTAGACCTGGTGATAACTTCCAATGAAGTGAAGTCAAACGCCTTGGATACATCGATAAAAGCTTCACAAAGGCTTCAAAAGGTTACACTTGGATTCCGAAGCCGGACTTGAAGTAATGAGGTGGTCTCAGTGCGACCACCATAATGTAGGAATGCGAATTGGGAGCGGGAAAATGAAAGTTCGTATCCAAACGATTAGCCATTACTTGATAGAAACAACGTACCAGCGCTAAAGATACGGCCATGGGTGAAAGATTAATGGGAGAGGGTGGATTATTCAGTTTGGTGGACAAGTGTGATACAAGGACGGCAAAAGTGGTATAGGCAACCCTTGGTCAACAGAAAGAGTTCAACATATTTGACGACGGCATCAACTTTCATGCCCTCTAAATGATTGCGTGATAGACTATTCAAGCCTGAAGCGGTATTTCTCATACAATTCACAGTGTGAGGTACTTTTTCACCAGTGGTTGGATCGACCATGAAACAGTCCGAAGACAGAATCGTTGGAGGTAGTCGCCAATCCACGTGCAGTTAAACCGATAATACCTGGGACCAGAAATTGTCAGAGTTGTTCGGAAAGTCATGTTTCTTCTCACAGACAGTCGTCTAACTTTGAATCGTTTCCAGATTCCCATAGAATTCATAAAAAGTCAGTTATACGAACAGCTGTTTTCGGTAGTTCTCATCGGGCTCATACCATTACATAGGGTACATGCGTTTTATATAAGAAAAATTAGAGCAAGTCAAGTAAGTCATTAGAATCATAGACATGAGACGGATCACAATCTACCGGGGTGGGGTGGGTGGGTGTGTTGGTGAGTGTGTGGCATTATCAATCGTGCCTGTCATGAGACATGCATTCGGTGGTTTCAAGTGGTTCAAGCCTGCTTGGGTTTCAATTAGTTGTGGGATAGTTGGCCAAAGGAGATGTAGGGTTTTTGGGCACAGATAAAGATGGTAGAGTCTGATGGCAATTGCCTCGGCCGTTGATAACAGTCGCAATCTGATAGCTCTGGAGTGGGTTTGACGAACCTTGTAGATGACTAGGAAAGCTTCATCCGACTCAAGTTGATGCCTAGTGTCAATTAGATGAGAACCGATTGCATTGGAAATGGGCTTTATCGAACCGTTGCGAAACCACTTTGAGAGGTGTTCACGAATCCTTTCTGATGGCCGCCTTGTGGTTCTCTCAACTTAACCGGCTTGACAACGACAGGTGAGAGCATAAACACAAAAAGACGAAGAAAACCTAGGCAAGTTATCTTTGAGGTGTGCACCAGTACCGGGCAGGTATTGGACGATACGATGACCCGTGCTGCTGGATAGGCACTGTCGACTGTATTACAAACTCGGCGGGTAATAATTTCCCTGGTAGCTTCCCCCTTGTATGACAGAATGATAAAGACAGGCTTTTACCCACCGTCTGAACAGTTTCATACCTCATTTTGGGCTGCATGTTCCTGTCCGGGAATCGTTGCGGATATCCATTTTGATTCACCACATCTCGAATGTACCGGAGTTCATCTGATAGAGTATCTGACATGCATATCTTTTTAGCTCTACTTGTTAAGCAGCAAACCGAATTCCGCTTATATTTCAACGGAACAAAGCTGAGGAAGTGCGTGTACTGGCCAGTCCATGTTTTCTCCTATGAACTGCTCTTTGGACTGATCCATCAGTTCTCCAAAGCATGGGAACATCCAGAAGTGATAGTTTGTTATTCATCTCTAATTCGATGGTGAATGCGACGTTGGGGTGCACACGATTAAGGTCAGTTAGTAGAGACCGTGTATCATCTTTGTCGTCTACGTAGTGTCTATAGAGAAAGCAATTATTGTCGACATGATGTAGTTCGTTGGTTTCTAGTTTGGCCATGAATATATCTGCGAACAACGGACCCAACGGAGAGCTCATTGCTACACCATCACTTGTCTATACAGCTTTCCAATGAATTGAAACTGGACGTTTGAGGTGCAGAATAACAGTAGCTCTTTTAGTTTGGCGATGGGAATGCCGACGTTGAGTTGTCTGTTTTCATTGTAAACGCACAGGTACTCGATAGTTTCTCTTAACGGCACCTTTGTGAATAACGAGGTCACATCCAAGGAAACCATTTTTCGATTCTTGATATTCACTGAATCAACCGCTCGGACGAAATCAAAAGTAACTTTTAAACTGAATAGGGTTAGTTGAAACTCGATTGGTTCCAGCAGCTCCACTAGCCACTGGGCTAAGGCATGAAATGGAGAATTGTACATATTGAGAATCGGTCTTAAGGACACTCCATCTTTGTGCACTTTAGGAAGACCATACAGGCGTGGAATAACCGTCCCCGTTGGTCTGATGGGCTCAAGTGTGCGTGCGTCAATCAAGTCTGATTGTTTCATATCACGAAGTAAATTGGATAGTTTCTTCTCTATAACTGCTGTTTTATCCTTATCATCTTCCTCCTTAGTAAACTTTGATCTGTCGGATAATACAGATGACATTTTGTCAATATAATCTGTCTTACTTAATAGAAAAAATATCGGATCTTTTATCTGGCTGCGTCAATAAAACGCTCGTACTATTTCGTAGCTCTCTCATGGTGTTTAAATGTTCCCGCTTTAATAGACTGTAATTTGGTGTCTTTCTACTCACATATGTATAACATGCGTTCGCCGGAGTAGATTTGCAGTGTTCCGCGTTAAATTCTGAGGATGGAACGAGTTCACCCAGATGTTGGTGTAGGTTTTCAAACTGAACTTCAGAGTCTAGTCGGTTACAATTAGATCACGGACAGCAAAATTTGGGGCCTAGTGACAACACTTCTAACATAGTATGACTCAAAATGACGGACAAATAATTGTGAACGTACAGTTCAGGATCGCTGGGAAACTGGGCTTGTGGTTTGATGAGGTTCAATCCATTAATCAACTTGGTTCTCTTCTTTTCCACTCCCCGTTGTATTTCTGACTGCAAATACTGCTCAAACACATCCATCTCTCCTTCCGGGAGTGATTCGACAGCACCCAAATGTTGAGACCGATTACGGGTTAATTCATCGACCTTTACTAGACACGAGTCTCTAAATTCCGAAAGAAGTTGCAAAGGATGTACTTTCTTCCGTGTCTGAACAGCTACATAGTTCGTCATATGTATCCGTGTCTTGGTTGTGTAGATTCTTGCTGCGACAAGAACACGTCGGGAACTAACCGTTTACTACTTGTGTGGAAACGATTGGGAGACATTCATGTTCACTGATAATTTTTATGCTTCAGAATGAAGTCGCCCGGATGAAGGCCAAGAGCAATTGCTATAGTGGGGTCCGTGTCAAGTGAGGCACGACGGAGTTAGTTTGTGGACAGATCTGAGGACAGCGGCCGATTTCTGTTGAGATCAGTTAGATCTTGTGGTTTTTATACATCTAAATTTGTCCCAGTCTCGTCCGTTCGGTTGTACATGGCTTCTGTGTCGACTGGAACCATTCTTGGTCAGAAAGTTGCGTTTACAGTCGGCGTAACTAAAGGTAGTGCGAGGCTGAGCACTTACTTCCTGTTCTCTTCCATTCTTGCATCAGTGTCCACGAACATGCGCGGACGAATTGACGTTAGATTTACACATCTGGCCACATTCTGTAAGAAGTACTCCGCTCACCTTTTCTGTGTACGGCTACTAACTAATGAGTCAGTATTTCACTACAAACGCTACATGGAGGAATGGCTTTTTGACTCAAGACTCATGGTTCATTGGTGATGCATGACAAGGTGGAGACGATTCAGTCTAAGAATGATCAACTATCAGCTCAACTGTAAGAAATGTGTTAATCTTTCAAGTTCGGACTTCGTGGAGTTAACAGTAAAACGCATTCTTCAAAAATATTATGCACACGACATAATTGTCTGTCTCAGAATGTCAATAGCCCGGCCAACTCATGCAGCTTGGATTGGAAATAAAAGTCATATTATAACAAAAACTCTAATTTCTTCAGGTCTAATCAATATCGTGTATGTCGTTAATTCTTCGTCATGCTGTGTACGGTACCTGGGATAGGGTTTCCAATCAGACAGATATGTGATTAGTACGGAAATTGATTAATCAAAGAGTGAATGCTATTCAGACAGTGTTTATGGGGAGATCGATGACATGTAACCAGTGCAACTGTATGCAACTTCAATTAGTCTAGAGCGAGCAGTGTTGTTTTCTATCAATGTTTCGAGCCGGCCAGACGGTCCTAGCCGAATCAGACCATGTGTCATGTTCACAAGTGCAGAATATACATGTATGAACTGTGTGAGATGAGCTCTGAAAATCACGATATCCGTGCTTTTTATGTAAGACTTTGTGCACAGTCGTTTGGGCCCGTCTGACGTGTGAGTCGGGCGATTGGGTTTTTTTTCCCGCATTCACGTCTAATGAGGTGGTGTACCGAATGTCAGCGTAATACTAGTCGATGTTTTGAACAGAAATAGGAAGCCGCCCTAAACACCTAAGTGTCCTAACGAACACCTTTCTGTACCATTTGTGTAAGTGGTTATTCTGTAGATACTGCCGCTCGAAGACTGACGAAAATACACGTCGCATAATCTCAGTTCTGTAAACCTTACTTAGAAATCTATGTACCATGAACTAAGTAAATCAGAGCAGGATCTGCATAATTTATCAGTGGTACACCGTCCTCTATGAGTTAAAGCGTAGTCACTAGTCATTGTTTGTACGGGGTTCAGGCCGTAGCTTCCTGAATATATTGCACAGTATAAACCTGAGAAGCTTTTGGTCTGTCAAGGTCATCAGACTCACTTGTAAGCAGTTTAGCTTTGCATTTTCTTATTTTGATGCAGACTTACATGGTTAATGTTCAGTGTTCCTCGTAGTCATCAGTGATATTACAGACTAAAATGTAGCACAGCGACTGTTTTCTTGCACACACGAACGTGGGTAACAATGGCAGAAGAGTATTTTTGTGGTTATCTGCGTCCGCTCCTATCATCAAAAGAACGGAATTATATATGTTAGCTTTATCACAGACCAGTATTTTCTTTACAGGTCAATTTTCATTTGGAGTAGCTACACAGCTGTTAACTTTTCTAACGAGTAGATTAAATGCGAATTTGGTCTCTGAGGGAAGTTCTTCTGAAACATTCCTGGGGTAAACAATGTATAGTACATCATCAGAACAGAAAGAAGACATATTGCGATATGTTAACATTTCATTTACTCTCATCAGTCGCAAACGTAAAACATGCAAGCTATATACATCATGCCGATAAGGACAGATAGGGATTAGACACATATACATGCACACCACGTATTATGTAATCACGACCATGACAACCTGATAGGTTGTCTCAACCACTTTTGTGCACACAACGTCGGCTGGTAAGTTCGGATAGGCATCGCTTCACAGAAAGCTAACAACTTCGGGAACTCAGTGTTTCAAATGTATAGTACATTCAAATAAACAGTTCGACAGACTTCTAAAGGGCGGTAAGAAAGCTGTTTTGCAAATATTCACTCTGCTAGTCGGTGCGGTTTCGTGGACACCTTAACTATAACTGTTTGTGTTCAGACGTATAGTAATTGCGCATTAAGTCCTATCTATAACCGCTTTTGTCTCCGGACTCCGGTCTTTCATTGGCGTATGACACGTGAGTACAAATACAAGAGCGTATTTCTTCTAGCGATGAGGATAAGTCAATATTGTTGAAATATTTTACTAACCGCACGCAGTACCGTATGGTGTTGCTGCCAGTCAACTAAAATCAAGTTCAAACACAACATGTTTACTTTGAACAATGTCACGTTATCTGGGACTCTAATTAATTTCAAAGTTCAGTGAACGGACTTGCAGTAGTCACACCGTGTTATGTTATCGCCCGCTTAACGGGGTGTATAAAACACATTCACAAACTGACTTCCTACAGTTGACCGCACACTTAAATCGGGGTAATCTGTGAACAACAGAACTTTGAAAATGATGCACTCCATGTGAGTCCAAAATGAGGTCAATACACATGTCCGACACACGCGGTCATCGTGATTGACTAGAAAACTAGCAACCAGACTGTAGTGTCAGCTGTAAATGACTTAGCCTTTAAATAACAGGTCATGGCCATCCGAAAAACGGATGGGTTTGGTTGGGTTACCTCAAAATTCCGACCATCCATCTGAATACTACGATTAACCAGAGCATGTGACAAGTTGTAGTTAATGCTGTCGGCACAGCAACACAACGTTCCATCATGCATCGCTGTATAAGTGATTCTCACTCACTCTCTCTCACACACATACACTGTCACTCATTGTTTGGTTAATTCGTACCGTTTCGTCTGTGTTCACCCATCATCATCAGTTTGTGTATCATGGTGAATGGAATATAAAAGCAACACTGTGATAATTTTTGGGGGATCTTATGTTCTGGTACAAAAACCAGTACCATGTCCTCACTCGTGTCTAGACTGTATGAACTTTGTCTACACAATCATTTTGTGACAAACTAAGGCATATATTTGTGCGTGTGTGTATGAATCTATGTGTTATTGTTAGCCACCCTGACTTCCCAGCCAACCTGCAAAATAACCTCAGTTTCATGTGTATGTATGTTCGATGTGATGGTTATTTAGACGGAAAAGCCACCTCATCCCATAGGTGGGTTGAGATGCGATCGACCGAATGTGTTGGGACTCGGACGGACTAGATAAGTTTCGTGAAGCGCATAGTTTAACCGTGAGAACACCACAAAACTAGTTAATATGTGTAATCCGAACCGGGACTGAACTACATAAACCCGCGATAAAAAATTTTCCACAAATTTACTGTGATTGAAACAGGAAATCGCGTCCTCCGCCATTTCCGGCTCACCCTGACAGGCAATAGTGGTGATTTGGGGATACAACCTACTTCAGTTCAACTAAGTCCGTGAAAAATGAAAATACTTATTATACCGCCAAAGCTTATACGTAAATATTGCATGATTTCACCAACAGTGACTCAAATGTTCTACGGTAAAGGCCGTTACAATCCTGGGGAACGACACCACATTCGTGAAATGATCGTTCAATTACATTCCCAAATCTAATGGTACTTCCTGTACAGTCTTGATCAGTTTGTTGAGAAATCTTATTAACTTCAATAAATCCTATGTGGGAGTCATTCTTGATTCTGATTACCCCTTTTTCTCATCGGTTCCAATCCATTTTTACTTCCTCCATAGGTGTTCAACAACCTGTTGTTTATAAGCACGACATCATAGAACAGTCCGGTTACCACAGAATCATGCACCTGCTAAGTGACCACTCCTCACTGTTGAAAAAATGTCTCTGAACAATTTTTCCGTTTAGTTAATAAGTAATGTTTTAGTAAACAAGTCTTCCGGTGCTACAGGACATCTATACATAATATACACTGTTTGGATGCAAAAAATTTCCCTTGGATTGACTGTGATAACAAGAGTGTTAGATGTTTGCGCGGTGAGTTACTTTTGCAGCCAGCTGGTATCTTCGCTTTGCGTGAACACTAACAGTCTGGACAATGTGCTACATTCTTAGGCATCCAGCTGGCTGTGACAGGTCAGTGAGGGAGGGGGAATAGGCCAAAGTTCTCACGAAGTCCACTTTATTGAACATACTAAAATAAAGTGACAGCTATTTTCCGAAGCTCCAGGGCGATTCACTTTTACAGTAGATGCGTGAAGGTGAGTCGGTATTTCAGATAAACAATGAGAAATACGGGCGTAATAAACTCATTCGAATAAACGGAGATAACAATCAGCAATCTGTGGTCCACTGAACCTATCCTATGCTGTCAGTGATAAGTTATGCATCGTAAAAATAGAACCGAAGGGGTCGTTGTATTTCTACAAGATACTGTGTTTAGTAAAAAGAGAATCTCGTTTAATACTGAACACTCGGGAGATAAACAGGACGTAACGTTCAATCTCTTTGCTGTTTACGTCAGACGGGAACAACCTTTCCAAAGCCGGTTATCCCGCAGAAACTGAACGAAAACAAGAGATCTTCATTACAAATGGAAGAAGCCGGTTGAACCAGAATAAACAGCGATCAGACCTACGTAACGAAAAGCGGTTGAAAAGTTCGCAAGGTCTCGTGCACAGGGATGGGGTCTCGATACAATTGTTTGGCTACGAGTCATCAGCTGTTCGCGTACAAGGGATCAATACTGACTGGAAATAGATGTGGCTGGAACTTCTAAACCTGGTAGCTTGTTCATACCCCAATGACATGGGTGGACACAATCAATCATTGATTGCTATTTTGCGCCAGTTTCGGTCACATGACCTCGAAATATCGATTACAATGTTTTATGATGCCCCCCCAAACCGACAAACCACGATCGGTTTCGCCCTTGTTTGGATTCATCAGGTAGAGATAATCTGGATGAGGGATCGAACCGGCAACTCTACGCACTACTAGTCAAAACCCTTGTAACTACAACCATACTTATCGGTATATCGATTATTTTGAGCCCTAATGATCGCGGCAATCTCCAGGTAGACTGTGTCCATCAGGAATTTGAACTAGTAACACGTCGATCATATGTAAATTTCCTCCTCACAATCGGCACCCACATGACCGACGGTCAAGCGGACAACTGTTTCCTTCTGTATCACGAGGGATTACCGGTTCGATCGTCATGCATACCACCTCTAGTTGATGAGTGCAAACAGGGAGGAAATCGGTTTTGATGTATCGTTTCGAGGGTGAGCAACATAAAAACTTACGAAACAGTTGTTGTCAGGGTCCACGGTGAAGGTCCATAACCAGGTTTACAAGACCGATTTGTGTACAACTCACTTCAGGGAACACCGATCCGTTAATGACTATAAACTTGGATACTTTTGTCAACGTGTCTGTATGACACATATTTAGTCTCATTTCCTCTAACCCCTGGAGGCAATGTACTACCTGATGGTCAGTATGAACGACAGTCGTTTACAAACCACATGATTTATCCTGTCCCCATAGTTCCCTGTCATAGCTTATTGTTTGTCCATCCGTCTGTAGACTAGCCTTGATCCTCGGCAACATCTTAAAAGGGAGCATGATTAAAAGAGGTTATCAACGTACATCTGCAAAACAGACGTGGTCAACTCATGAACATTCGTGCTAAAATGGGCATCAGACCGTAGTGTTCGGAAGGTCATGGATTTTCCACTAGATGGCCTGGAACGGTCGGCAACACATAAAAAGTGTACATTTCCAGCATAATAATGCGGCTGGTTCAAGCTATAAAATATCGATGGGAGTTAACATGACAGTAATTGAGTCTCCTATCGAGGAGACCGGGCAACCTGGTCATTACTCATAAGCGAAAGTGGTTGAGTGTTCACATGCGATGATAATTCGGTCGTGCTTAATGTGAGGTCAGTGGCACAGTGGCAAACACGGTTGCCTCATTAACAGCGTGGTCGGAGTTCTAGTCCCCGTAGTGGCGATGATATGCGTTACTGATGAGCTCTAATGAGAGCGAAACTCGAGTGTGTTGCTTCTTCTCGAAAGGAGTCGACTGGAAATCCTATGGGAATGCGACAGCTGCGATCAATTATGAGCGATGTTCAATTTTAAATATAACCTCAGTTGAATGATGTTTTAATTACGGTTTGTGAGCAGATTAGACAATAAGTATTATCCAACAGTTTTCAAACCTAGACACGTACCTCCCGTGAAGCACTCAGTCTCGCGTAGCATAATCCAGACAGACTTGATCTTCGAATTGAAAAACTCGAAATTTACAGAGATGTTACATTTGTCAACAGAACGTTGTTCATCTACACGCTTTTCAGCTGTGCATATGTACGAACTACCTTCCACTCTTTTCAGGGCAGCATTCAAACTTAGACAGTTAGGTCAAACACCTGCTCACTCATGTCTTCCATAAAGTTGTATCGTGATTGTCATCGCTGTTACTCACCGACTGTCATCCAGACGTGGACAATGTGCACGTGTATGACTTGCGGAAAGCGGATAAAGTCAGGCGTGACAAATGTTGATCGGTCAGAGGACCGGATTTGTGAGTATACGGACGACTGAATGCATAGGTTGACGATGTGGGTGATAAGTGACGAACACCACAAGAACACCACCGGAATGTCTACTTGATTGGTACAGACGTGATTCCACAAATGCACGTCTTCATTCAAGTAACGGTGTTCATTGATGGTGGGGGTGTTGTTGATGCTGTTGTTGTCGGTGTTGTCGCTGATGACGAGTGTAGTAGCGACAGTTTTCAGTAAAGGTGCAGAACACAGTCCAAAGTATTTAACGACTGCCATCTAGGTAGTACAAATCTACACTAGGCAGCAAGACTATCCGATATTTTTACGGGTAATTTTGTTGCTAATCCCTACGGAGTGTCTAGTTTTAGTGTCCAATTAACTGAGGTCATTACATATCATAATATGGAGAAAGTTGCAGAAGATATTTTGACATGTGGTTTACTGTCGACTGTTACCAAGATTTTCTCTTTTGCTTCTGCGTCCCAATGCATAGTTTCGGCCTACTCCTTACAAGTGAACCAGGTTCGATTCGTCCCAAATAGTGTTTTTCGAGAAGTTCCTTAGTATATCCTTACAATGCACAACTCAATCTGACAAGTCAAGGACACATGTCACTGTTGACATGTTTCATACTAAAAATAGGAAAATACGAATAGAGTCTCAGTATGTTTGCACTCAACTTGACTTCTGTTAACTCAGTCCATTTGTTTTGGTGATTAACTCACACGGCTACCGCTGTGAAGAGGAAGCTCATGTTCAACTGATGTCACGTGACATAATTGACGCGATCTTCTAAATACAACACTGCTTTTGGAACTATCCAACACACATTTCGAAGAGTCAAGAAATGTTTCACAATCCGATTGAAAAGTCTCCCAATCTCCTGTCTGACACACTTCTCAAGGACTGTGATTGAACCGGTCCCCCAATACGCTGAGGGAAAACAGTTTCGTATGACCGAATCCAGTTTGTATACTGCTCGACTGGAATGCGGATAAATGAAGTGTACGAGAATGTCTGTGGACATATTTATCGTCGATCTGACGTTCTAAATACTATTTCATACTCGACGCGGGAGTTTGTAGATATTGTGTAGATATTGTGATAAATGAACACAATTCAGTTCGTTTCTCCATTTCGAACCAAGCGAATAATCGAATGGTTTTTCAGTGGGTTCGATGCCGACATGTGTGACTACGGTTCGTTTGTAGATCGGAGTCGATAGAATCCATATCAAATTGACAACCACCAAATGAGCACTGACAGTTCTGCGGGTGTCTCCTTAATAATGTCCATCTGCATTTGTAACTGAAGTATTCAGACCTATATTAGCCGAGATGCACTGTTTATCCTATCTCCACGTAATTCTCATGGACAGACACAAGCGGGGAACAATTGATTTTATTTTTTTAACTACAGATAGCCTGTAATATCTGAACACGTGACCAACAGTCTTAATGATGCCACAACAATAATCTTGAACGAATGTTCATTTTGACGGTTAATATGAACTTGAATCATTGAATTTCATGTAACCATTTTATCAGAGCAGAAACGAGACACCTTAAACGACATCCCATGTTACCGAAACAACTGATGACGCGCCAGTAGAATCAACTCGATGAACTGGCCATTTAAACTTCAACGTCATGGGTTGCTAAACACGCCACACTAACAGGTCACTAAGTTGACCCACTTAACTCATGCATGATACTGCTGCGTAATCAAAGCTACTGGCTTTTTCCGAATCGATGCTTATCCGAACGTTGTGTGTACAAAAGTAGTTGAGGCCGCCAATCGACTTGCTATGGTCTGGTTTACGTAACACTTAATGTGTTTGCGGGTTTGTCTAGGCCTGATTTACTTCTGTTTGGCTGATGTGTAGACACTTGCATGTTTTACGTTTGCGAATGATAAGAGTAAACCAAATGTTAACATATTGCAACATGTCATCTTTCTACGCTGATAAAGACTGTTATTACTGATAAGCAGCTCATCTGGTAGACCAATCACTGCGTCTGGGCATGTTGTTTCTACCTGTAGTTCGAACCCAGCCGAAGTTAAGATTTTTCGCAGTTGGATCTCTTCTGAACGACCGTTATCAAATAAAGTTGTCTTACTCACTGTGTTGCACCCAATTAATCAGCACCTATAAAAATACAACCGCTTCACTGATGATACACTATGCTTTCGGGAAGGTGTTTCTTCTTGGAGTATGTGTTGTACTATACCTCTAGGTAGATATAATGATCCGAGTGTACCAGAAAGCGTTGTAGGTTGAGTAACCATTCGCCGAAACGGGGACAATGGTTATTCCAAAAAAAGGTTTATTAAAACAGGATACAAAAAAAGATAACCGACAGAGTTATCAGATGTGCGAATGCATGTGTTTCACTAACTTCTGCGAGCCATCATATCGAATATACTTTTCAATTTACCAACAATGTACAAGAAGAAAACTGATGTTTGCATAACTCGTGATTGCGTCTGTGGTTGACCACTTCGCATGACATCCCAATCTACAGTCATTTCAGTAAGTAATGTTAGATACGGTACTCGCTTTGTTGGTGTATATAGTACGTGATTCGATCATTGTACGCTGTATAACTTAAGTATTTTGCTAACTGACTATGTTTCCTATTTTCGAGTTACATGCTGACTAGAGACCGTCCAGTTTGATGCCGATTGGCTGTCGGGTACAACGAGAATACCGTACAATAGTCCGCTCGTATCTACTTTAAGAGTGGGCCAGATGTCTGATCGTTTCGGGAAATCCCAAACTGTTTCAAAACTACATCTCGTTTTTCAAGCAAACTACCTCGGTACTTGCGTAGCTAACGTGAGTGTTTGAAAAGTTTCACTCTGAACGCGTTTCTTTAATCTTCAGTCTACAGTTGTTTGCTCATCTTGAGTCAAGCACTCGGGCTTTTTATGTTGTTTTTTTTACATTCTCTGAGCAAGTTTAGAAAATATGGTGAGGAACGGGAAAACCGGCTCGCGTCATTTTGTTCCCTGTCATATCCGGATGGCTCACATAAATTGGAACGATCTTCTTTTGCTATGTCCAGGAAAAAACCATGAAAAAGGAAGTGTTTTACGAGGAAAATTGCTAAGCATCCAGTTTACAGCAACAAATCTATCAGAACTATACATGAAACCTATTTCTGAGATTGAATGCAACTAGTTTCTCTAGAGATAAAACTGTAAAATGTTCTTATCCGACCAAACCCGACTTTTTAACTCACTAACCGTAAGGCGCATCACCAAAATAAATAAAAACTTTCACGAATCATCTTTATGAACCATTCTGAAAAGTTCAAATATATGATAAACCTTAAGTAAATAGGTAGTCTAAAATTTGTTTGGGTGACCTACAAAATGCAGTATTTTTTCCTTCAATTGGACTAACAGTGTCCCTGCCCCAATGTATTTGGTTTGGACTTATGTAAAGACATGTTTCTGTAGGTTTATGCTGGTGACAACCAACACTAGCCAACGACTATCAGATCAAAAACGCTCGTAGGTGTTATTACTTACCTCGATATGCGACAATTTATTGCTGCTTGTTGATCAACCAGTCGGTATACAAACGGCAAACGCCTGTCAGTCTGTTTCCTTTGGTGCGTACTTTAACATCCTCAGAACCGTTTCGACGACCCCAGTATTACTAATCCATGCAACTTTATCAAGATGGTTCCCACAGGTTGATTTCGTCTTAATCGCTTTGTCACACTTATATCGAACAGGTACCATGAGTGAAAAATGTTCTCCTTCGAATTCAACGGAAAGACACCTCCATCGAAAAAACACTTGTGTACACACTGACTAGTGTTGTTTCTGCTTAATAGGGTACTGCATGAACATGTTAGAAGTAACATAATTTTCATGTATACTGCTCTCCACCGGCCACACCACCCATTGCCATGCTTCCTATTGTCAATCCAGAATCAGCACCTTTATGCTGGCTGAAACTACAGTAACAAGCGAACCGTCTAACTCGGAGATACTAGTGAATCTGAATCTGGTGCAACCAACCTGCGGCACTGTACCAGAATCTGTAATGCCAGCGCCATCGGTTGAGATTTTCAAATACTAGCTCAACGTACTCATTCAGGAAACAAAACCTTTTTTTATAACTTGTTCCCTGGAATGACTGATTTAGAGAGAAGTTAAGGTGGACCTTACACAATTACCACTGATCATTTGATGATTCTGAAGTGTGCCTGTAAGAGATTTGTAGGTTTGTGGTTGGACTTGCTTTTTACCACGCATTTACTTTGCATTCACTCCTAGTGTATTGCTAATGTTCACATTTTTATGATTGTTGACCTCCCCAATCAGCGTTACTGAACGTTGTTAGTCTTTCTAGCAGTTTAACGTAAAATTGTCCGTACATGTTTACGTCAGTTTCTTCTAACCTGTACTACGACTGATGGTATTAATAAGCCAGTTCGTTTTCAACTGCTGCCGAAAGTAGTTTCTATTGCACACATAGTGAGAACTAGCAAAGATGGGAACATGAACCTTCTCTCTCTTCATAAAATCTTACTTGTCCACGAATATTACCTTTCGAATGGGTCCTCGATACAGGTTCCTTTTCCTTAAAATAAAATAACGCTTAACTCACTGCTGTCTGGAGACATTATAACGGTCAGCCTTTGAAATAGTGAAATATTTTAGATGAAGCAATAAATAAATCGACTGATTTTTGTTAACGAGAGAAATGGTAAGCAATATTTTAGGGGGTACGTGTTAGCTAGAGTTAAACCGGTAGAGAAATAAATCAGATGTACCAAATTGTTTGGAAATGTGGTTGACTGGATGATGTGAATTAGGTTGCATTACGGATAACGTAACTGACCAGTCAAATTAACGCTGGTCACTGTCATAAATGACCATTCAGCAATAGAGTATGACCGATCATAAAAAGATGCACACATTCAAAAGTGTCTACAGTAAAAACTGTTAATGAGTAGCAGGGGATTTTGGTTTTCATATAGATTGAACATCACCCATAAGTGATCACAGCTGTCGTATTCCCACAGACTTTCCAGTTGGCCCCTATCGAAAACAATCACCACACTCGAGTTTCGCTCTCATTAGAGCGCGTCAATAGTGCATATCCTGGCCACTGACGGGACTAGAACTCCGGCCACGCTGTTCGTGAGATAACCGTGTTTACCACTGCACCATTAGCATGTGAACACTCAACCACTTTCGCTTGTGAGTAATGACCAGGTTGCCCGGTCTCCTCGATAGGAGACACAGTTACTGTCCTGTTAACTCCAGTCGATCACCCCTCGACTAAGACATCTATCCAAGTTGAAATCACAGAGATTATTGAATTGTTGAGCGGTATTTTGATTACTGATGAATAGAGGGGATTTTGATTTTCATATATATTGAACATCACCCACAATTGATCGCAGCTGTGACATTCCCATAGAATTTCCAGTTGGCCCCTATCAAAAACAAGCACTAGACTCGAGTTTCTCCTCTGATCATTGCCACTGCCGGGGCTAGAACTAGATACAAAAGCCAACACTGGCAAAAAACACCTTTTTATCGTCTAAATTAAGGGATCAATGGGACGTCTGGGTAGTTCTGATGGTAATAGAAGGGGGACAATTGTACAGTATTTACGTGAAAACTAGGTGAAATGGCAACATTATTATTAGTTTTGGTTTTTAGGTTGTTAACAGAATAAATCCTGAAATTTTTCATTATTCTCAGACAAATTGTAAAGTGAAAGTCAGACCAAATTGTGATTTGGGACGATAGGAAAATTTGATGAAAAAGTTTCCCTTGAATCGGACAAAGAAAATGTGCGCTACAAACAGAAGTGGAAAAAGACTGGCGCAGAACAACATGTGAACGCTGGGAGTAATGCTGATTATTTGCTTCTGATGAGTACAAACTGAAGGGGATTAACAAACAACGAGCCAACTTTGAAATAGAAGGTTGACGTCACAGGACTGCTCTTACAACCCCTACTTGAAAAGAACGCTGTCTCCCAGTGTCTCCACGTTGCTCCAAAGCGTAAGGGACAATCAGAGTAAAGACAGTCAGATTATATGTTACAGTACCTACATTTATAATTAGGTTTCATACCTCTGACACCGTGTGATGCGCATCTTATTTATAATCTGAATATTTCCTTGTAAAAATAGTATAGCACTCTGGTCATGTTATGCCATCTGCATGTTTGATCATTTTTAATTTTTCCATTAACACACCAAGTGTAGCTGCCCTTGTCAATAATGGAAATCCAACTGCTAAGCAAAATTGTTTTCCCTGTTTATCATTTTGTGTACCCTTTCTGATGCACAGTAGTTCACTGACCAAACTTCACTGACCCAGACACCTAAGGTAATCGCACTGAAAAAAAATCATCTGAGCCCCCCAGTGTGCATCACGCAGAAGCACAACTTGCACGGTATATATTTAGCATGGTGCTGTTAGTGCTACTAACATCACACACGCTTTGTAATACGGCGAAACGACGGTAGGTTTCTCTCTGTGAGTCTGTTCTACTCTAGGAATTGAATTAAAGGTAGACTTAAGCGACACCGATTTTCGTCAAGTAGAGCACCACAAGATCGGCTCAAAAAATGACCAGTATAGCACACTGGCATGTTGTTCCTGTGAGTCAAGATTTCTAGTTTTAGTAGAAGTCTGTGATTTACGTCATCTTCGCGCACGAATCCGATCATTTTTGTTTTCGTCTTATGTAAACGGGGAACTTGTTGAACTCATGATTTTCTTAGACTTGAAAAGACTTCATAAAGGTGAATGGTTACAGCTGTCCTCACACGTACTCTTGGCTCTTCTGTCACATTCCCTTCCAATTACTAGTGTGAAAGTTTCAGGCAAGACCGACCATTTGACTGTGATAGGTTGGTCGCTGACAGACTGCATCTAGATCTGTTCCTCGTAGCCCAGATTCCACAGGGACATTTGGGCTAACCAACCCGACCGTTAGTACAGTATGGTTTGTGGACAACGAGTGCTGAAACGAAGGCTGTGCTTCTCAGTAATCGGTCACGGGATGTGAACGTGTGTCCAAGTTGATCACGCAACCGGTGACTGCACTCACGGTGCAGAGGAGACAAATTTAGGGCGAATCTAACCCTTTTGCTCACGTATCATTTTGTTCAGTTACCTACTCAAAAAACGATTTTGAAAAATATTTACAAAATCTGAAGAGGGCTTTCGGTTGGTCAGTCTAGAAAAACGTAGATATGACGTGTCGTGCCATGCGACGCGAGTGATCCATTTTAACTAAATTTGGAAACGACGTTAGCCTCATTCAGCCAGAAAAGAGCACTCAACTTGTGACCTTGATAACTGTAGCAGAAAACATGAGGTAAATGTAGCCCAGATGACTGCTTGGCCAATCTGGCTTTAACGATGCCATTCTTTTAATTTTATCAGACCAGAAAGAAGTCATGTTATGACATGTTAACAGTTCGTTTAATCTCAGCTGCATCAGCCAACCAGAGTCATTCGGGTCGCTGTAGGTAACTAACTGATTTCTGATAACTGGTTAGTTGATGTGATCAGATACAGAGGAAAAGTCGACGTGATCATTGTTTCTCGTGCGCCGGCTTCATAACCAGTTGAACAAAAGTGGTTTCGGACAGTCTGTGCTGCTAACTTGAACCGGCTAAACACGACATGGTGTGTTTCTCGTCCTCCCTGACACCAGTTTCGCTTAACGCCAACAAATATATTGTGATTTCCGAATTGAACACCACCCCCATTCGGTCATAGACGTTGCATTCGGGAAAAACTTTCGGCTGACACGCATCGTAAAGAAGCACTAAAATGGAATTCCGCTCTTATTAGAGCTCATCAGTAATGCAGTAGAGCCGGAAATTTGCACTCCGACCATAGTGTTTGTGAGAGTAGCATGTCAACCACAACGCCAGTAACCTCACATTAGGCGTGACTGATCAGTTATATCTAAACGCTCGGCTGTAGTCTTGTGTGAATAGTGTTCAGACTGCCTGATCGTCTCGGTAGGAGACAGTAACTGTTCTGTTAACTACAATCGATAACCCCGCGATCAAGAACTACTCAGTTCGGTTGAAGCTACAGGCCTCATTGAACCAGCTGAGCAACGTATATAGGTTGCACTGCGGTTGGGTGTTTAGGTATGATTGGTCAGTCACGTCCAGTGTGAGGATACTGGCTTTGTGGTTAACACGCTAGCTTCACAAACACGAGTGAGGATATGTAGTACTGATGAGCTCTAATAAGAGCGAAATTCGAACCTAGTGCTCCCTTACGAAGTGAGTCAACCTAAAGGCTTATCCGAATACAAAGAGTTTGGTCGAATGTGAAGGGTGTTGAATTTTTTAAAAATAATTACGGAACCTGACCTCGTGTTTCAGTGTGCTCACACTACATCCCTGATATCATATAATCGTGTCTATCTACCTTCCCATATTCCGATAGGATGTATGTATTGCCAACCCTGCTTGACTATGAAGGAGCATTCGGCTAGAGGACTTGTGTATGAACATTCGGCTGGAACGTAGGTGACCACTGCGGTTGATTCTAGGTGTACAGAAGATATTGATTTAAGGTAAGGTGACGCCGATTGAAAACTGGCCTAGAAACCGAAAAATTGTGCGGGAAGCATGACAAATGAACACTTAATTACAACATTTACGTATTAGGTCGGCAGCTGTTAGTCAATAACGGATATGGCAGAAAATGAACTGTGTTCATCTAAACCAATCATCCCATTCGCACGATCTTAGGCGGTTCTCAGAGAACCGGTGATCTAGGGAACAGCAACTTCGTCTGCTTAGATGAAGGTTATCTATTCGAATCTGAACCTGATAAACCAACACGCAGCCAGATGTAATCGGCCGTGAACCGTGGTTGCCAAAACACTGAGACGATGGGTCCGAGCCATTTGACTGGAACTGTGTCTACACCCCACCCACACCTGTAGCCAGCTAATCGAGCTGCCTGTCCGCCCACCCAACCCGGTTAACAGGCCTGTTCGTTGGCCTGGCTTCCGGTACGAACAGAAAAAATTCAAATATTCGGACGTGTCACACATACTGGAACCATGATTGCTAGTCCGAATAAGGGTTTGGGTTCAGACTCCGGATATTGTAGCCGGGTTTCTATGTCTGGGACGTACTGTGGTTCTGATAAACCAGCTGAATACCCCGTTTTTTAACCTTTCCACTCGAAATGGTACTAGCTAAGCACCGAAGTTAGACTTTTGCTATCGGTATGGCAGCATCGAAATCCCCTTCGAGTCTAGACAGGTTTGTACGAATGCAGTTGTATTAACTTACTGGTTAGTGGTTTGTTGAAAGTTATTAAACTGTGTTTTCGTGTTTAGCTTATATTGTGGGGCATCATTTGTTGGTTAATACACGCATGGTAAGTGACCATTTAAAGTTGATCTCATGAATTTCTGAGCAATCTGTGATTTTACTTCTACTAAAACACAGCATGTTTATATTGATCGCGGGCACTGAACTTAAGCTAACAATTTTATAATTTCATCGCTGCCATAATTGTCATAGTAGTCAGCAAAACGAAATAACACCGCTTCGACAACACTTCTAATTATGCTGATCAGTAGCCAGCTAGTGCATACCTGTCTGGACAGTCACACATATGTGTGCCTCTTATTAACAAAACTATCTACAACAGTTAGCTTTTCTTATAATTTCTTCCCGAATTAGAGATTGAAATAAGGGGACTCTTTTACAAGCATCCCATCGTCTTCATTTTCTAATGTTCTGTGCTTAACCGGACATTTTTTGCGAATGAGGGTATTGAGTCAACAGGTTGTTTTATTTGATATTGATTGTAATTGCACACTATACTATCATGGACTCGTATAATTATTATTATTGTTATTATTATTATTATTATTATTATTATTATTATTATTATTATCCTTCGTTTGCTAACGTTATGAGTTTGTAAATATCAACAACTTATGCTTGGATGTGCTTAAAGTAATTCGAAACAGTTTGAAGCTGGAGCACAGATAATGTGTTAAACTGACTCTTCTAGTTTGTAATATGAACTGGTTACGACTTTAATCAGTACCACTGATTGCATAGTTCAGCGGAAAATTTATCCCATACAGTAGCGTTTGACTGTCCTTGTCCTTCATCAAACACGTGCTGTACCCTTTGTATGTAAAGCCATGCAAACTGGACTGTACCATGTGAGAACATTGTCCGAGTTTGGACTCTATTTCATCTTACCAGTTTGTCTGATTGTTGTGATGACAAACCGGCTACTCTAATGTTTCCAATCATTTGAATAGTACAGTGAATTTGTACAAAATGTCGAGCACAGTAAGTTCGAACCATAAGTGCAAATGTCTCGTCCATGATCTACCATAAAGGTGTCGTTAACTGACTAGTTCATCTTTTCAATGATAACGTTCCCTACGTTGTGTGAGTCCAATACAATTAAAAGCAATACATTCCAGAATTCATACACGATGTGTTTATGAAATCTAGACAGAATAGTCGTGCAGTGATAACAGGAGGACCTACATTTGCGTATTTCTTCCTACTATCCTCTATTTTGTCTAACTTTTCAGCTCAGATATGTGCCAAATCCTTCTTGCTCCAGGTGAAAGTTTCGGTGAGTTCAGAGGCAACTTTATCACACTGGTATTGAATTTTTGGTTGTCAACGCATTCCTCACGGATTGTAGCTTAGGTTCGAAAACATCCCACTTTTGACGAGGAGTGGCTAAATCTGTGAACACTTCAGTCAGCACGCTGTCCGGGTGACTTTTGTAGCTATTGTTATATCTGTCATGCACGGACACCAAGCTGGTGCGAACTGTAGGCAAGTCAGTTGTGTTTTGTGGATTAATGTTAGAATGCTTGGAACTACCGCAAAAATGTCCGTGAATGCTTAGGCCACCATCACGAGGATTAACGTTGTTCGCAACTGTATGTACTTCTGCAAGTTCACGTAACAATTTTTGGTTTATGGTCAAAGTTTCGTTGAGCATCCAATGACGCCCCTACCGACTGGTCTCAGATGATATGACAATAATCATGCTTACCTACAGTCCTCCCTAGAGAATATACTAGCCAAATGGGGAAGAAGTATGCATCGGCATAGTGGTTTGGTGTGACCATACCGGAGGCAGTGTTCAGTATGGTACTACTGTCCTGTGCGTGTGGAGCTAGTTTTGTACCTTTTCTAGACGTGGAACGGCTGAGATCCATCGTCGAGCCGGCACCGCCTGGTGATCGATAATTGAAACCCAGCAAAGCACATACACCGGCACGCCCACGCAATGGAACCCCGTTCTGGCTGTCCACCATACTTAATCGTTCGGCCTACTCTAATCTGGTGTGTTCTGTCAAGATGGAGGGTGTGGTTACGCAGTTTCCGATACAGTTCAATTGTGCTGCGCGCAGTGGCCTCAGTGATAGAGCTCATGACTCACTCACACATACACGCCATGGTCGTCAGCGGCCGTTTCAACAGAACATGATCAAACAGGCTCGCGGTTGACCTTTTTTTTAATCGCTCGGCCATATCAGTTCTACGGCGGTGCGCACACACAAAAACTGACGCACAATCGTCACATTCAGGCGCTCATCCACAGTCCGATTGCCAAAGGTGTGCGTGAATCACACGACCCACAGCCTTAGACTGGTGCGCTGCCATATGGATTCCAACCCGGTTTGGGGGATTTAAGAACAGACACGCGCTACGGTGGTCACGGCCAAAGGATGACTACTACCAGCTGTAAAGGTCAAATCGACGCCCTGTGACCAAATCCGTGTACTTTTCCTGTTTCAGTTGACCTTGATGTTGTAAATGGGTCAACTTATGCCGATTTATGCTGAGGGTGTAACCACCTTGGTGAGCCCTGGACCAACCGAAAGGGGCTTCGTCTCGTCGTGCTGTGTAGTAGGCATGTCATTCCAAGGAGAGACATGGGATTCCAATTAATCGATAAGAGCACAGCGACCTGCTATCGTATGATGAAGTTAACCATTATGATCCGGAGCCCAGCCAATCAAAATTCAAAGTCTGAACGCCGTTGCAGTCGATTTTATAGATTCAAGTGTTCACTTGAATGTGAGACTTAACCCACCGCTTCCCGAAGTGATCCCACTACGAAAAGTCGTCAATAAATTCCACCCACTAGTAAATGTTCGTTATCTCTATCAGAGAAACAGACCGGAAGTCATCAGCATGACTGACGAAATTGGGCCTGTTTTACGTGGTCTTAATCTAACCCCTCAGGGGTACAATTTATCTCAGTGAATTTATACTTAACATTCTGTTCAACTTTGACGCAACTCAACCGTACCATCTAAGCAATGTTGTGAATGTCTAACTATACAACACGGAAAACACTCAAAATATCAACATCACTGATCACACCGTTAGGCCGTAGGTCCGGTTTGCGCTACGACTGATCTGTTAGACTATCTAATATAAGCACACAGCGAGTCAGACATCAGACAGTAACAACCTTTAACGTGTAGTGAAAACCCTTTGTTGACACAAGTCAACATGGACTGATTAGTTATGTGTAGGACTAAGAGCATTGTTTCGTATTAGGTTTGATTTACGCTCAGTTATGACAATGCTCAAATTAAAAATGGTGAAGAGTTTGTAGAAACGGTTGCACATTGGTAACATTTGTCTTTAAATATGATTCAAAGTGCAGACTTACCAGGCTATTATGAAGGGTTATCTTTCGTCTACCTAAGGGCGCACATTATCCCTTAGTTCTTACTAATAAATTGGGATTTATGGCCATAAATCTGCTTAGTATGTTTGATTGTTGCCATCCACCTTCTCCGCATGCTTGTCCCTCTAGGTATGTGGATTACACTAAAGCTTTTGCTGTTGAACGTGTATATAGCTCAAAATAGTCGAAGGTGACATACCGGGTGCCGTCACAGTCGTATGTTGATAAGCTATGCTCGGGCATTAAGACGCATTGTGCTCTATAATTTGCTACTCCCGTGCATTTACACATCATCACATCTAATGAACCAATCTAAGAGAGAAATTGGATCTACCTACATGGCTGCAAATATTGTTATCCATAAAGAAGTTATATGACTTACGATGTCCGAAGCAATCTGGTTAGTCCGGCGGCGTTGAAGTAATGTTTTATTGATATGTACTGCGACCAACTTTTACATAGAGAGAACCCGGTTACAAACTTGAACCAGTGACAGCAGCTGCTGCCTCTTATGCGGCCAGTGCTCTGTCAGATGAACTACAAAGCCTAGGGCGTCTGTTTGAACTGTAACCGTGAACACGCACAACTGACCAAACTAACAAGTAGCAACTGGACTGTCGGGACGGTACATTATTAAACCGGACACACTATGTGCTTTATGCTTGTCCCCAAAAGTAGGGATACATACCAAAGGCCAAAATGCCCCTCACTTTGATCTAGTTTTCACCACAAGTTTGGTATGCTGTCACAATCCTGCACCTAATGTTTCGACGTTAGAGGACATGATGTCTTAGGTTGGGAATGTGTTAGAAACTGAATTAAACACTACTCATAACAAGACATGTATCTTTCTTGTGTGGGTAACCCTTATAAAAGGAGGTACTTATGAATACTTGAGAAATTGTTAACTCAAAGGACAGATCATTTTGTCAAGTTATGGGAACGTGACTAGGGTGATTATCTACACATTAAGCGCAAAAAGCGTAGAAGTGGGAAACGCTGTTTTTGCACTTAGTCTCGCAGGTCACAGGATATTTCAGTTTTTGGCCTCCATTCACACAACTTGGCGGCGACTGAATGAAGATGGTTTAAAGTGCGGGTAGTTAAACTGTCTGAGAGACTAGATGGGTTTTTCAAAAGATTTCTGGAATATGAACTTATCCGTCATTGACTGGTTCATTTGAGCTGAAATCCGTTGAGTTCATGTGTGACTGTTCGAATGAACACTCAGCCAACTCACAATGCTACCCGTTTTAGGAAACTCTACGATGGCTCTGAAAATAGCATTAAGCAAAGTACTGAATGCTTTATCGATCACTTGAGTGAAATAAAGACCGGAAGAGTTGATGTAGCGACTGGTCTGAGTGGGGAGATAAATGTAGTAAGTTTATATTTGGTAGGTGTAATCACTACAAACAGGATTTTTGCCTTTAAATTACACATCAGTTTACTAGGGGTCTGAACTGTGGAACTAGCCATAAAGTCACACTCACACAATGCTCTTGTGATTGGTGCCTTTTGTGGTCTTATCAGTAAGTGAATGCACATTTCGTTGTTGTGGTTGTTTGAAAGACAACGTTCTAGAAGAAAAAGTCAATCACTAGATGATATATGCCCAGCTAGATGAGTTAGGAGAAGTGTGTACACTGGCGTATCACTCAGGTTGTCACGTTGTATGGTACCTTCATCCGGAAATATGCATGCTCGTGACTTCCATCATGTTGTAGGTGATATCCCAAGAAAGGAGTGAGAGTCTTCTTGGTTTGTCCGTTTATAAGGAGTTTTTTAAAATCCGAACTAACAAACTGCAGAGTTGTTCACATGATCACGACGTTTTGCCACTGATATTGATCACGAAAATTTTGCCGTTGGTTCTCAGAGAACCACCCAAAATATAATTCCGATACATTTTAGACATCGTTACTAACATTATAAGAATTCATTCATAGTCGGAGTCATACTTCTTATATCAGTGCATTTTGAAACGTACAAATACATGACTTCCTCTGTAAGACATTTATTGTTTCGATGTTCACCTAACGATAAGACTTATCAGTAAATTGAGCTGAATATATTTTACACTGTAATTTCTTCAAGCCATATAGAGTGTTACCTGACGTGTTAACCACCATATTTTTGTAATAAATAAGCGATGAAAGTTCGTCAAGAAAGACAAGGTATATCTTATTGAAATCTGTAGTCGTTCGGGCTGAATTATACTGATATTGTGGTGCACTGTCAGTCAAGAAATGTAAGCATTCCAACTCTCGGTGGAATACCTCAACACAGGGGAAGTTGCATTCAAAAACCCACAACGAGCGGATGGAGGACTGCATAGGCAACCGGATGAGTCATCGCTTGAACGGGTCGGACCAACGGGCTAGATGTGGCGGCCGAAATAGAATGGATGACCAAATTAAAGGCCTGATTATTCCAACACTCGCGGGAATATCTCGACACGGCTGTGGAGTACGGTCAAAGCCCACAGTGGATAGACGGAGGACAACACGAGCGACCGGACAACTCATCGCTTAACGAAATCGGATCAACGGACGAGGAATAGCAGGCGGAAAACCCCCGGATAGAAGGCGTAAATCACACACCTAAACCTGGTAAAAATGCACACGACGTGTGAGCGGAAACCTGGGCTGGGTGTTGTGAACTGGAGTTGTGATTCAAAATGGCAAGCGCGCGCGTGGCATGGAAACTAGCGTGCTGGACGATAGAGGTTGTGCTTTATTGGACGCCTTTTCGCTACAATATAAGTGTAGTTGTTAGTAGTCATCTGAATGGGGACTTGTGTAGAGGATGGTCATGTCTCTTCTGGGGTTACCAGGGCTTGACAACAGCACACTTTTGGGCCGATCCTCTTTTTCCAGTAAAAGAAGGTTACTGCATTGCTTGATCCAAGCTAGTTGAAAAAGACACTAAATACGCTCAGAGTCGCACTGTCAATCTCCACTTTTGTGGTCGTAAAATAGCCTTCAAAGCATATGAGTCGGGAACGACTCAATCAGAAAATGGATAAGCATTGGAGAACAGGAGGGATAGACACATAAACGACTTGTAAACAAAAGCTGTCGAGCTGTCTGGAAGCTAGTAAGACATCTAAGTGGTTTGACCCGTTCTGTCAACAAAGCTTACAAATGATCCCTTGCCATTGCCATACGATTCGGATGATTTTATCTTTCCCGTTGTATATTTGGTGGTCCTCTAGAGAGATCTGAATGTACTGATTGAAATTGTTATAGTAACAATAAATGCTGATTGGCTGGTGCTGAAGGTCAGCTTCAACGCACTTGAATGTGAAGGCAGCGGGCTGTGGATACGGTCAGTTTAGTTGGAATTACAAGAAAGTTTTATAGATTTAGAATATTGGACCATTAAACTAGGGTGGACCGAAGACAAACTACAACACGAATTCATTTCACATACTCACGTCAGTCGTAAACGTGTGGCTAGCATGAAAAAGGGAAACAACATGACCTAAATGCCATGGCTAAAAGTACAAATCAGGATGGGTTGTGAGTGATACTGACAGCTAAATTTTTTATTTTTGTGTGCATAAAGCGGGCTACTGACAGATGATCAGCAAGGCTTCAAAATACTTGATTATTTATGAATTGTGAGTATTCATCAGGACTGTAAACGATAGTGTGATATGGACAGTGTGACCTGTGGTCGATAATAGCTTAGAAGCGGATGAAGAGGCGTTTCATCCTCACTGAGGTTCATTCATCATTTGGTGAATCAAGGCATCTCCCACTTTCTGCTATGCTTTTCGGCCTTGGGTTCAGGCGTTTTTTCTGTTCTGCCGATGTAAATGTTGTTGAAACACTGGGTTCCCTTTAATAACTTCATCAGTGCAGAAAGAAGACATATGTTGCGACATGTTAACATTTCGTTTACTCTCAGCAGTCGCAAACGCAAAACGTGCGAGTTATATATGACACGCAAATAGAGATAACACAGGGTATGGACGCGTATACACTCACATCACGTATTATGTCATCACCATCACAACAACCCTATGGGTTGCTTCAATCACTTTTGTGCACATCACGCCGGTGGGTGAGTTCTGATCAGCTTGGCTTCGCTAAAGGTCAGTAGCTTCGGGTTCTGTTGACGTAACAGTATGTTGAATGATCTAAGTAGGTCATTCTGGTGACCTGTTATCGTGAGGTGTCCGGCAGTCGATGGTGCTGAGCTTCAAGTAACAGATTCACCGGTTTCAGATTGTTATGTCATGAGTTGTTTTAACCAGTTTGGGACGTGTTCTGTCACTCGCTGGGATAGCTGTCGGTCTGTTCTGCATATGTAAACGTCACCACAACTACAAGTGAACCGATAAACAACGTGGGAGACAGAATGGTCAGACAAACTGCGTTGGCGATTGTGTAGAACGGGTCTTCGGTGGTTTGAACCAAGCGTAATTGGGCAGCTGCACACGTACGGGCGCATTGCAATTTATGCTTGATGTCGTTTGCCAGATGATCACCTTTGAATTGCAAAAATAAGAATATATCCTTCTTCTAAGCTGTTTGTACTGGCTCATTGCATTTGGTCACCCTGAATGTCTATGAGCTCTTCAGAATATCCGTTTGGAAGTAGCGTTCTTCTGATTATTTCTTGTTCTATCTGCAGCTTATCCGAGGTGCAAATACGGCTGGCGCTATGAAATTTTGGTTTTGCTCAAACCGCTCTTATATACTATCGGGGCGAAGCTGGAGAACTAAAGATATTGTCCGCCCCATGTTGCTTTGCGATGGACCGATCACTGTAACATCCTATCCTAACGTCTAGTGATGAGTACATCTAAGAAATTTAAACTGAGACAAGGACGGGTTCGAATGAATGGAATTAAGAAGGTAAAAAAATAAATAAAAATGGTCATTCTCCGTACGAATCAAAATATCATCAACATACCGTTTGTACAATAAGGTTTTAGCAGTACATTCAGGGACTTGCCGTTCACTCATTCCCAAGAAGATGTTGGCTAATGTTGAGCCTAAGGGACTACTCATAACCACTCCGTCTATGTGTCTATAGAAAAACCCTTTAAAATTGAACCTGAAATTTTATATACATAGTGAAATAAGATGTTTAAAATATTCAAGTGGAATACCTATATCACAGGTTGGGCTGGAAATTAAACCACATGAAAACTCAACTGTCTGTCGAAGAGGAACGTTCGTAAATAGGGAATCAATGTTAATTGGATACATAGCTTGTGAACTCACCGACGCGCGTTCTAATGTCTTTGCTAGTTCGAAGGAACACTTTAGGCAATGGGGAGATAACATTTTGGGAGGGAGGTCCAAAATTTCAACCAGCCATCGAGCGACTGTATGATATGCTGAAGCGTTCGTACACAGAATTGGTCGCAGGGTGTTTCATCCTTGTGTATTTTTGGAGCACCTCTCATTCGTGGTGTTTCCGTGCCCATTAGCTTTATGTGCCTATACTGATTTTCAGATATATGGCCGTACAACAGCACTAGCTGAAGTTGCCTCGCTATCTGCTTTTCCAGAAATATGTTGTTTTCCGTCGTTTTATCCTTCTTAAACTTCCGTTGGTCTTCCACAATGGTATTCATTTTTATCATATAATCGTCCTTACTCATGACGACAACACCAGAACCTTCATCTGGCTTTAGAAACATCAAATGTCACATTCCTCTCAATTCTTTCATGGCTTGATAGTATTCCTGTTTCAGACAACACTGCTGACGAATGGGTGCTGACAAAAATTGGTTGGAAATATCTACCAATTTTGCGCGAAACCATCTCGTCTCATCAGAAGACGTGGGTGACACATCCCTTAGTTGATCGTTCATATACTCCAATTACAATTGTGTGTTCAATTTGTTAACTTCTTTGGGTGTTATTTTGAACTTCACGCCAAGGGATAGGACATCTAGGTGCGTATGTTTGAACTGAGTTGACTAGAGGTTGTGTACAAACTTTAAACCGTCACTAGGAAATACACTCATATTGGCTGAGCATTAGAGATGGTTCCGTAGAGAACGAAGAGTTTTGACCTTGGTGTTGCAAACAGTTTCTCTGGAAAAGTTTTCAAACTTGTTACGGCACACCAATGTCGATCTGTTGAGGGCTTCACCAAAGCAGTGATGGATTTCTACATGGCTGTTTATCTCATCCTGAGCAGTTGCAAGAAAATTGCCGGATACAATGACTAGTATAAAACACGATTTCGCTTTCTGACCGCGATTAGGATCTACCTAGTCGTTTGTGAGAATAGGATAGATTTCACTGCATACTAGACGCGCTTCAGTTTGTCGCTGATTCCCCCCCCTTAAAAAGTGCTAAACAAACTGCTACCTTTGGAGTGAATGTCAGGTGCACAGTTTAAGAACTTCTTAAGAAAGGATTTTAGTCCGTTTCCGGACAAAAATTTCAGGAAAAATGTTCGCACAGTAAGCCTCACATAACAGTTTGCTCGGTCTGTGGTCTTCCTTCGGAGCATATCCTTGACAATGTTTACAACATCGTACGTACTAGTCACCATCTTGTATGCAACGAAAACAAAATTCATGAAATTCATATTGTCTTGTTCATACTGGCTTGCGTTACCCTGAACGTTGTCTGGTCGAAACGCCCAAGTATAATAGTGTCCTCTCTTTCGTACTCAAAAGCTAATGACAGACCGGAGAGACATCAATTGAAAACTTGAATTGCTTTCTGTTTTTCCCCCTCGTTCTGTCTAATCAAGAACACGTCGTCGACGTACTGTTTGCACAGCGTCAGTGGGTTCACGAATGGGAACATTGTTCGGTCGACTTTAGTCTGACGAACGCCGATAATTCACAAATTATCAAGTATGTCGAAGCTTTGTTGGTCAACCGTCATCAACTGGTCTTATGTACAAAATAACAACTAACCCTCATTGTTCGTTTGACATGAACTTAGCTGTGAGTATCACCGACTATCTAGCCTGATTTGTACTTTTAATCGTGACATTTAGGTCGTGCTGTTGTCTGTTTCCATGCAAGTCACATGGTTGCGACTGATGTGAATGTGTGAAATAAATCCATATAGTAGTTTGTGTCGTCTGACTTGTGTAGATTATAATGAGTAAAGCAATTAGTTAATGAATGCGAAATAACGGTGCACCAATTACAATGAGATCTCCGTATGTTCGATTCACTAAATTTACTCGTGATTGTTGCTCATTGAATCAATGTAAGGGAACAGTCTCGATTAATTGTAGTCTCTAAAATGCTTGTTAGCGATCTCGGCAACTTCGGCGATTGACACACTGGTTCGAACCCAACATATCCCTTCTCTAGTCTGTTTGCCATTTCCGATCACTTACGGATATCTGTTTCTCAGCAGCCTATAAGTGAGAAGATACAGAGTAGAATTGTCCTTTGGGATTACAAGAACTAAGAACTGGGCAAAATTAATAGGAATTTGATAATTCGACGATGCTTTAAAACGATCTCCATGAATGTAATTAAAGCTTTCAGTTGGGAGACTGTTTTAATTGCTGAAAAGTTTGTAGAAATTATTTGTCTTCTGAGGAAAGTCGCAGAACGGAGTTTATAATGTTGCTTGCCATGGACTTGTTTGCCAGTGACCAACAGAATAAAGAATGCTCAAGGAGAAATTTTCTAAAAACAATGTATATAAGAATTAATTCACAATGCAATCTTTTACATTCAGGTGAGCACAGCTCAATACTTTCAGGTCGTGACCCATACGAGATATGTCTTGAGCTCTGGACAAGTTTGGTAGCCGTACTATGCAAATACCCAGTAACACGTATGTCTTTTTATGCCTTTCTACAAAACCTAACTAACAATTTCAGCCAACTGTCCTACAAAAACCCCGTAAGGTGATTAAAACTTTTTTTCATCCATTCAGAGGAATTTCCGTTTTATTACTCCCAGCAATTGTGAATTACTTTTGCAACAGTTATCACGTGATATAAATTCATCGACCGTCACATAGTTGTGTGTTTCTTAAGTTTGTTGCTCGTAACATCTGTTGTGCTCTGAGTACGGTGAATCAAGAAGGCAGTCTTCGTCGAGTTGCACGTACGTACACCTTATATCATCAACAGAGACTGAATTCATCCGCCCGGTGCTTGATTTCATCAATACCAGTCTGCTATGTGTTGAGTTCACTAAATTTCAGGACTTTTAAACTATCCGCCTAAAGAAGAGCATTACCGGAAATACTGTCCGGAATGTTCTGAACGGAAATAAAGTATAGTGGAGGGTTGAACACAGACCCTTGATGGAATTTTGCAGACATATGTGAAGGAGAATAGGAGTACGATTCGGTTTTAGCTCCGTAAGTTTTATTATTCAAAACGGATATAGTTCAGCGAAACATCTTTCCTCGGATGTCAAACTTGTAATTGTTGTGCCGGAAGATCATGTGAGACTCGGTCGAAAGCTTTGACGAAATCGGAGAAGACGATGCTTGAGGGGAGGTCACTGTCTTTGACCTCTGTCAGGTTATGTATGATGACATGCATACTGGTTAAGCACTATTAGCTGACAAAGACGCCGTGCTGAATATGGGGAAAAAACACTCAAGGTGAAATAACAAAATGCAGCGTGCTACGGTAATCGCTGCATTACCTCTTCTGTGGCAGAGTTAGGGTAGTATATCACTTTGGTGCTATGACATATCAAGCCGTCGAATAGTGCTTATTAACTGACTCGGTAACTGATTATGCGCCAGCAGAATTATCCCTTGGAGTAAACATCGGAGATAGTGTAGAAGGCTAATGGTCCATTTGTCAACGTGTATAGGTAAATAAAAGATGTTAGCGCGATGCCCAAGTAAAACATTTTCTGATACGAGTTTGTCAAACTCATGGTTGTATTTGTTTCGTACAATGTGCAACGGTTCAGGTCGACGGGTTTGTTCTGAAATTTGTCCCGCGAAGAGGTAGGAAAGTTAAGGAAGAGACGATGTACTCTATAAGGAACAGAAAACCAACAAGAGGTGCATATTTTATGGGACACAAAGAACCTGTCCGTTTTGTAAGCGGTCTTTTGAAAGACTTGGGGTTTCTGGTCTGTTTGAAAAGATTCTAGGAGGAGTGAACCGAATTATTTTCTAGGGTGACTGAAATCAGCCTGATTGAAGTGTCTATCTGAAGTCTTTCATGCTAGTTGTAATAACTAGCAACAATCAGTTGTGTGTTGTCACTGCATCCTGATGGTGGCTTGATGATCACTTTGTCTACCAAATGATTCTCAGCTATGATAACGACATCAATGAGGGAAGCAACATCGCGTTGCGCTGCTTCAATCGCTGTGTACACGTTGTACTATCTAGCAACATCATAGCCCGTTGATGACCGGTCTATCTTGGATGCATTGAGGTCCTCAACAACAATAGTCTAACAAGAACACAGCAATTCTAGGAAGAAATTTGACATTCGAAGAGAAGCGTCGTCAGCGGATGTACCACATAATGATTAATAATAAATAACCTTGGATCAGAGTGCGTCATGACCATGAAGTTCTGGGTGGAACCACAGAACGCCATATTCACTAGGAGGGTGAGATCTGTCCATGATTGACAGCGCAGGGAGATTCTGCGGAGGGGGGTATTTGAACACTTCCGGAACAGTCAGCACAGTACACTGAGTGTCCAAAAACAGCCAACTCCTTTTTGATTGCACTCCTCCTTGAAGAGTTAACAGAATGGTTTCCTGTCTTACACTTCCAACGGTTTACATGGCTTAGTGTCTGGGAGGGCAGTAACTGATAGAGAAATACTTGAGTAGTGTGATTAAGAATTGGACCATGTGAGTGTTTCTTGACCTCTTGGGGACGATGCTATCATACTTGTCCGACTACAGCATTTAGAAGGGAAGTATTCCTTACCTGGTCTCTCAGAAGACTTGGGGGTTAGAGATAGCGAGGCTGGTTGAGGGTTAGCCTTTTTCTATGAGGATTTCGGCCCCACCTCTGAGGTTTTGTGAATGGCGGACCACCCGGGTGTAGTGCACTGTACCAGAAACAACGGTTTCTGAGGCGATGGCCTACAAACGGAGGATAAACTCCGAAGATGGGAATGTAAGACCTTTGGCTTCACTTAAAAGTTGAGGCGGATCTTGTTGTGTGCTCTGATTTTATCAACCTGATGGCGCTTCTCCAGTTCTTACAGGCCGGTAAACTCAGAGTTCGTGTCTAGGGTGTATTGAACACTGTTTCGTGGTGAACTTAGTAGGCAGGATTTTTAGGTTGCGTAGAAAAGTTGCAGATTAAGAAAGCTGAGTAACCCTGTGTACATCTGAATCCATATTGGACGGTTTAGAAAGTAATGACGAACCGAACGACTGTTTCAGTTTCAGAGGGTCTGCAGTGAAAAGGTTGGGGAAGAGAAAGCTAGAGAGGATGGAACGGAGTGAAAACCCAATCACTATCCACCAAACACAGGCAAACGCACTACGACACAGCAGAAAACAGCTGACTAGTGTTAACAGTGGAAGGTCGAGAGCATTTTCATTCTACTGCGCTTAACTGGTAGGCTGAATGATCTTTTCAGTGTCCCGAATATGTGTCAAACCTGCGCTTCAGTTCGGCTAGTGATGACGCAGTTAGGTTGCTCCGGGTTTGGCGTCAAAAGCAAGTCAGTGGACTTTTCAATGATTTGGACCCGTAACCTACTCGTGAAAACGAATTTGGTTAGGTTCGATAGGTGAGTTTTGCTTACAAAGTGTTTTAGCTATTCCCTTGGAAGAAAGACTGTGTGGAACTGTCCCAACAAACTTAACCTTCTCTGTTGAAGAGCCCTTTCTTTTAGATTAACGGCACTCCATTCTATAAGCACTGTATCCTCCACAAAAGCCTATATCGAAGAGTGAGGATTGAGCGACTGGTTAGTGGTTAGTTGTGACAATGGACGACAGCGCACGATTAGTGTCCGTCAATATTTATCCAGTAGAGAATATTTACACAGTATTGGCTTCCAGCTGGGTTCTACATTGGCATTTGAGTATATCTCGTGCTCGCACACTCTCACTTGTAAATGCTTTGGTGGGTGAGTTCAAAGACATGTCTGGACAATTACTGAAGAAAAAACGGAATATCAGAAGAAGCAGGCATAACATGCCAACCTTCTTTGGCAGCAGTACACTTCAGTTAGTGCCAGTGAATGCATAGTTTGTACCATGTCGTTATAAACAGTTAGGTAACACCCATCACGAAGGTGCACACTAGAAGTTTGTTGCACGTCAACATCGTTGGATCTGGCACGAGTCATAAATACAGGAGGTGCGTAGAAGGAACCAATGACTATTTGACTACATTAGAAAGTCGGGAAATGTTAATTCAAACAGTAATAGAGAAGAATGGTTGGTTAAGCTGTATTGGATGACGATACTTCTACACGAATAATGATGTATCGAACAGAAATAGGTTAATGGGAAAAATTCGTAACGATTACACAGAACACTTAGTTGAACCTCGAGTTGCCTGAAGTGGTAAATAATATACTGTGGGGCGTTGTGGTCTGAAGGTAAAGACCACTTTCAAACGAACCTGTCTTCTCAGAGTGCTATGAAATATCAAACCGTTGACTCTGAGACATATATACGTACTTCACCAGTCTCAAAGAAAAGTACCGCAAACGTCCACATTGTAGTACGTTCCTTGACAGTTCTGAGTTTCCTAAAATTGGTTCGTAAATGCGTTAGGAATTAAATCGAACGTAATAATTCACATCACTCCACTTACCGTGGTTTACGATCCACTACGGACGTGTTTGTCCATTTGGTTCTTTCTGTCCCACTGTCAGTGGATAAGAACTATCGGAGAGGACAAAACCATAATGATACTTTCATTTGCGCCGACGAGACCATGTTTCTCTAAGTTATCCAGGAACAAGGCTGAAAGTCGTCTTTGGATTATTTTTTTACAGGCACTTCGCCAGACGTTCCCAGTTCAATGGGTAGACCCGAAAAAATGTAACTGATAGCGAGAAACCTAATACGGTTTGAAATCACTATGTGAAGACTTTCTTCGAGTTCCACGAAACATTTAGCCTTGAGAGGACCGAGTTTTGAAGATAACTACCAATATATCAAGAGGACATCAGTGTGAACCAATCAGAAGACATTGGAATACGGTGGTCAGAGGTTTTAAGTATCTGTTAATGACAGCAGTTTCGATGAGTCGTATCTTGTTAAACGTTTGCCTAACATCTGAACTGGGTGTTCTGTATTCCTTTTTCTATGGCTTTATCTTTGAGTGCTGTTTTGTTTACATAAACCGTAGAATCACTTGGAGTTAACAACTCCTTATGTATGAAAACAAAAGGAAGTAGAGTTTTGGGTAGCAATAAAAAGACAAGGAAGACTACCGTTTTATACGTTGAAGTAGCTAAGTTTCCATATTCGGTAGGCAGTTACACAAAAGAGGTGCAGGATGGAATTTGTTGCGACACATTCAATGGATGGCGTCACTACAGGTGCAGAAGACTTAGAGGGAAGACACTTGCGTTGTATGGAGAAGTTGCTTTTCGAAATGAGTCTGTTTCCCCTATGTAGATGTCATTGTGAAATATAGCGGCCATGAAGATGAGCTGGTGGTTTCGAGCTTAGGCGAGGGAGAAGTTACTGTTATGCACTAAAATACTCTTGAGGCAGTTGAGCAGGGTGTATCCGCGGAAAGTAAAACAATAAAGGGCAAAAGTTACACAACTAAGGAAGTGGAGGAAAAAGGTCATCAATCTATTCTGAGTCCGTGCAAGAAGAAATTCCCTGTTGGAAAAAAGTAGAGTTTTTAAAAGGATAATTCAAACGGAAAATAGCATGAACATTGAGAAGAGTCTCATGGACTTACATGAGAAAGCAGGACAGCAGGCTACGGCTTTAGAAGCTCTACAGACTGACAGAAGCTCGCTTTCACGAGTAATCACGAGGCTTGAGGAGACCAGTGACTTATACACTGGAAAAAATTTCAACGTGGTGGTTGGGGATATAACAGGACCGTTTTGCAGACAAGATCGAAAAACGGACCGTGCAATCAGGGATCACCTAGTCAGCATGATTGAGCTCAGTTAATACTCCTCAGTATGTGGCCATCAAAAGGTTCCTGAGGCTAGTAAGACAGCAAGAGCATTGCCAAGACTGCAGATCTGTAGTTGTGACGTTCGCAAATCGACATCACGAGGAAATTTTTCTGGCTGAAGCAGAAACATTCCGTACCATCAAAAAAAAACGGTGGCATAGGATGACCCTGCGGAATGGACAGAAACTCAACGAAATATTTTCAGGCGGGTGATACATTAACGTCCCGGTAACACAAGTTCACTATGTTAGTGCATTGGCAAGCTATCGTCAAGCCAGCACAAAACGCATGAGGAACTGGAAGTAGATAGGGTACTCAACAGTTAGGCTGGGCCACGTTTCATTAGTTTTGTGGTGAAACATGGTATCACAGAGAATAGAATGGACACTCCTCCACGTACAACGTTTATGGAGGCTTGACCAAGTTAGAATAAACCCAAACAACGATGATTAGGCATTCAGAAAACGAGACGAGCACTCGTACGTATGGTCCGAGTGAGAACCCCCTCTTCTCTTGAACAATGCGAGAATCCCCAACACAGAGAAGGGAGCAATTTGTGGGCGATCTGTACCAACGCGTGTAGTATGGGGAATAAATGCGGAGGGCTTCGAGAAGAAACGGACGTTTATGACCCAAATGCAGTAACTGAGACGTGACTCAGGCCAGGGGTAGATGCATCTGGCTTCTATTCTCCAATTTACTACGGTCATCGTGGTAATCAGCGAGAGGGAAGACTAGGAGGGTGCAGCTTACTGTTAGCAGCAAATCGATTTGAACAAAAGGTGAGTGGACTAGTAATTACGTCTAACATTCAGACAGTAATCTGCTCTCTAAGAACACTACAGGTAACCGTGCTAGCCGCAAAAATATGCTGCAGCCCATTGACGAAAACAGAGGAGGATGTCAAGTTGGTAGGGTTTCTTATCGAACTCACAGCCAAGAACGCCCAAATTCTCTTTGTTGTTGATTTCAGTGTACCGGAGATCGACTGGACGACAACATTTGCACCTAAGAATTCATTTTGGAATAGGTTGCTGACATTTCTGCAAACAAGGACTTTAATCCGGCACATAAAGCAGGACAGTAGGTTGGGGGACTGAACAGACACCAGGCATGTTGAATTTGTTTGTCACTAGGTCTCTTAATGATATGACTAATTTAGAAGTGAGTGCGATTACGCGTTTTCGCGACCGTTACTCGCAGGTAGAAGGCTTAAGCCAACAGGTAAGTGGCGTGGGTTGCACTGCCAAACGGGGATGAGAGATTTGAAAAACGGGACGGGTTTCACGCGTTGGGTGTGTAAGGCAGAGGTGGTTGATACAGAACGCCTCTAGAAATTGATCAACAGTAATCTGTTGAAGCTGGCTGATGTACGTGCACCGATGCGTAGATTACAACGACGAGGGATACGTCCATGGTAGAGATGACGGACCATTAACACTCAAGCCAAAATATGAGCTGCCTGGAAAGGCTTCCAACTTACTGATGAGCACTACGGTTATCTGGAGTACAGAAGAGCTCAGAGATAAGCTACTTACATTTGGAAGGAGTGTAGATTGGACTTCGAACATAGGTTAGCAAAGCGGGTGAAGGTAAGTTTTACGACAAATAAATAACGTACTAGCTTTGACCAGCTTTGTTAAAAGTGAATAGGGTTTAAATTTTCTCACAAACAAAGCGAAAGCTGAGATCCCACTCTATTTTTTTTAAAAAAATACTCATCATTGATAATGGGAACCCCTCTAATACAAAGCTGCCTGTAATGATAGATGTGACTGTTACCTCCAAGAAGGTGAGATAAGGGCTGGCTAACATGGGCATGCGCAAGGTGACGGGGCTAGGTGGTATAGATCCGGCATCACGGAAACAATTAGCTGATTTTCTAGCGTGTCCTCAAGCACGTCTTCAGAAACAGTCGTATTACCGCAGGAGTGGAAGGTAGTTGCAGATACTCCAGTATGTAAGGGAGGCAGCGGGAAAGAGTCCATGGATTATCGACCTGTTATTCTCACACCTGTCTTATAGAAATTAATGAAAAGAATACTTAGGGACAAGATTTCCGACCGCGACAGCAAGTACGGGTTCTTCATAGTCCAGCAGCATGGGTTCGTGAAGAAATGATCTTGTCTAACAAATCTATTATCATTTCTTGATGAACTCACCAAGAGGTTGGATTGAAGGAGAGCAGAATTCTGCTATTTGGACTTTAAAAAGACCTTTGACTCGGTTGGCAATAGGCTTCTTCTAGAGAAGCTTGAGGCGTCCAACCTGTTCCCGAGGATCTTGAACGGATTAGGATCTTACCTCCAAGACCAAAAGTTTTGCGCTTAAGTAAAAGGTGCCAAATCATGTTTAACGATTGTAAGAAGTGGAGTTCCGTAAAGGTCTGTTCTAAAGTCCTTACTGCTCTTGATTTACATAAACGACATAACGTTTTGTCTGTCTTTCAAGTGATATACATTTGCAGACGACGTTAAACTAGTTGACTGTTCAAACGAAGTTGGAGTGTAAGATCTGTATAGATTTCACCAATGGGCATTGGTGAAGGAACTATCAATGGACGTGAATAAAAGCAAACGGTTGTTAGAGACGGAAGTAAAGTTCCCCCTGGACACATGGGAGAGCCGGGAAATTCGGTGATGGTGTAGTGACCAGCGATCGTGTGGCTTATCTAAGGATCCCGGCTGCAGCCGTGTTTTCCCGCTTGTCTATTCTGTGCGCATGATTCTGTGTACGCCTGCAATAGGAGGCCTGATACGAACTCAGTGCCAATTTTTTCAATCGTGCAACTAATTGCACGCACCGAATGCTTGCTCTTTCCTTAACGACTCATTTATTATTTCACTGTTCAAGGTCGTTCAACCCGAACCTCTTCGAGCGTTGTTTAACGCACTTTTCGCCTTGCGCGCTTTTGAGTACCGCCGAGTGGACTGTGGCTCATCTCGTGCTTCTTTTCTTTCCCCTCTTGGCTATTGTCGTTGGTCCCAGACTAGGCTAGAACTAATTGCTTATTAAATTTCCAAACATTGCTTGAAATATACGATTTGTTTCCAAACCTCACTGCATTCTCTAGTTCGATGCTTGTTGGGACTACGTTTCGATTGCCCTTCAGGAAAAGCATATTAAATTGTTAGTGGACGAGGGTCTAGCGCGCATCCACTTGTCCACTACAATGGTCCAGCGAACCTCTGAGATGTGAGATCTGGGGACACATACGGACTTCAGAACTTCCGCCAAAACCACAGCTGCTAACTGGACGACAAACAGATCTCTGTTTCCGTTTAAGAAGACTGGCTTCTCGAAAACATGATATCCTAGTAAATTTGTTTAACACGTATGTGCGGCCACCTGTCAAAAGCCTGAAGTTCACAACTTATTAGAGATGCAAAAGTGCTAGAAAGAGTACGATGTGGCTTTACAAAGTTGTTTGTAAAACTTAACGACATAGACTATCAAAGCAGATTTGGATATTTGGGTTTATACTCCACAGAGCGAAGACGCAAACCTGAAGACTTGATTAAGACATTTAAATTGTTGAATGGTTTGACTGATATTGGCAAGCCACTGTTTACCCGCACTGAGAACGTAGCGTTTCGAGTGCATGGTTAGAAACTCGCAAAACTGGCTGCCAACAGAAAAATTCAGGTTTTCTTCTCTTGCACAGTAACGAAAGGTTGGACTAAGTTGCCAGCGGAAGTTGCAGTAGCCACGACGACGAACGATTTCAAGTATAGGCTTGGTCTTCGTGTTTACTGAGTCACTTTGATAAATTTGTGAATGGAGAAAGGGTCTTACTCTTCAGTTTTATTTCCGTTTTCTGTCTTTACCGTTTTCCTTTTTTCTTCTTCACCTATATATCTAGCAATCCTTTACAAACGGAATTATCTCTCAGTCCTTCTTATTCATGGACCCCGGCAGTTGATCAGACAACCGGAGTCTGGAAGGGGCAAGGTCGCACCAGCAGCTGCAATGACCCGTCATGCCAACGTGGTGAATTTTCCATGTTAATCAGCGATTCTCATGACGATAGTCACATAGTCTCTCAGGATGATTTTCCTGGGAAATAAACTGTGGCTTTGTCTTCTCTAACTGTTGCAGCCCAGTGGAATCTGTCGAACTCACAATTACAAGAAACAGGACACATCTAGACAGTCACCACAAATCCTGTGACCTGACCTGACCTTCTACAGACGTTCGGGTTGCTATCTAGTTGACATTTTCTTCTCCGGTTAGGATGCTACACCAGATTGCCTCTCCAACACCTCGGTCTCCAGATGTATCGACGATGCCGTATTGGGTACGGATCAGTCTGGAAGTTTACTCATTTACCCAGTGAATACTGAAATGAACGACAAAGATTATTGGTCCAAAACTGTGTGGATCATTAACCAAATGTCAACAATACAACCAAATGTTCATTTGCAATACACAGATTCCTGTCGACTGTGTGCCTATACCGCGCTCCCTCAATGACACATATTCTGAGATTATGAGTCGTACCATGACATATTCTCTTTGCCTGGTTAGTCTGTTGCTAAAGCCAGAAGTCTAACATTTTGTTTCCCGTCTTAAGTCCTTTGCCGACTGTTTCAATCGTATCTCCTGACAGGTAAATGCTTGTGTATTCGCCAACCGTCTGTGTTGTTCTCCTGCTACTTTCCCCGAAATTCTTTGCCAAAAGTTGTAGATTAAACTTTCAATCATTGAAACTTATTTAACCCTAACAAGAACCATCAATTTTGTTGTTGTAAAGTATTTTAGTACTTCAAAAGGTTTATCTGTTTCCAACTTTTCCCTGACTGCTGACACTTCCAGAGCCAGGGGGCTAAGGTTTCTGATGATACTTTATTTAAATCCTTTCTGTTGTAGGAAAGCATATACATCCCTTATAGTTCCTAATTTGGTTGTTTTAGAAAATCCTGGCAGAATGATGTATGAGTCCATTACGTACCTAAGCTAGTTTATTTTGTTGTCTACTTTGTACTCTCACTTTTCATGTCTACGTTGTTGGAAGAACTGAATGTAACATTGATAAAAATCATACATCCTTGACATACAAAGCGTTTTATTGACTTGCCTTGACCTAACTTGAAATAAGTGGTCTGAATTACCTGTCATATAGTACAAGAATGCTCAAGCTATCTCTGATTTGCTGAATCTAGAAGCTTCACAGATACGCTTATTAATCAAACTTTATGAGGCCAAACAGTGACCCATCATCACACCTACTCTATTCCAATCGACTGCCAAATATCTGTTTTTGTCATTTAGCATGCCAAGCACGATGAAATTGCTGAGTCGAGTGAAAAACCGGGGTCACGTAAGAAACGGTGATTGGACAAATGACCGGTATGGACCAAGGGTCGTTTAGCCGACATGTAATGAAGGATAAACAACGACCGCAAATTGCTTCGTTCACTCAAGTATGGGTGGATAGTCTGCTAATGCTTATCAGTAAAAAATTTAGCAAGTCAGAACGAGAACAGGATGTTTTGCTAATAAAACGGCTCTAATCAGGCCAGTCCGTTCGTTATTGCAGACTGTGGTCATAGATATTCACCATCACATGTATGCAATCGTGCTGTGTCGCCCACGTTCAACACTCATTCCATCGCGCCTTATGTAGACATATCAAGTAGATATTGCAGACCAGAAGTTTGAACCCAAGACTTTTGTATTTTGAATGAGAGTACATATATAGTCAGTCTTTTGAGATCACTTAAGTTAATTACTGCGGGGTCCGGGTAATATGATCGTCATGAGGTTGTGGTTTACCACGGGTCACAGATGTAGTCAATCAAAGTCATAATAGCCAACTCACTTTCACGTTTCAGCAGGGTTGGCTCAAGTCTACCTGATTGATGCACTGTACTGCCTGGGCTAAGTACTAGATATTTCACGAAAAAACCGGTTCTGTGTCAGTGAGTGTTGAACATCTAGTAAATCTTTCCTCTGAGATCACCATCTAGTTCACTTGGGGGATAACCACCAAACTAATCAAAGCGAATAATCTAACCTGTCTAGTTAAGGACAAATCAATTTTTCAGTATTTGTCTGAAGAATAGTTCTATTTAAAGCGTCGTTCGCTAGACCATTTGTTACGAAAAAATCAGTTAGTTAAATGAGTAGTGGACGAAATAACTGACACGTTAATTTCCTTGGTCACTGCAACCAAGGATTGAGCCGGTAGTGCCGTGTGGGAAAGTGGAATTGGGTGATATTAACACGGTAACCTTTATCATGCTAACATCGATGTTGTTGATTAACCATGAGAACAGTTTATCAAGTCTAGAGTGAAGATTCATCTCCTTCAAAGAAAGGGAATAGATCGAGAGTTCATCCTGCATCGTAGCATGTGTTAGCATGACCATTGGATTAAGCTTTTACGATTACAAATGCGTTGTCGTATACAGAATGTTAACAAATGTGTAAAACTATTCCACGTCCTTAAGAGAAGGGAGCTTTGATAAAGTGATTTCGTCTTCAACTCACCTGAAACGAATTTGCTGCAAAATGAAAATCTACTAACGGTTCGTCCCAAATTTTCCGACTAAGATCCAAAACGTTCCACAGGATAAGTTTTGAATATTTTTTAAAAAATTAGTACCTGTTTCTGATCGTATGGAATGTACAAAATGAATTCAGCTTGCGAATACTGTTCTCGTCATTCAACTTGAAAAAGAAATAAACTGTTTTTTTTGACATGGTCTGTTCGGGTGTATGAACCCAGAGTTGTCGAAATTTCGAATACTGAATGAGAAGTACTGAGATAATTTCACAAAAAACAAACAGGTAATGATATATAGAAACGAAAATCAGGACGCAAGCAAAACACAATGATATCGCCTATGATAGTGTATGTAGTCATGTAGCAATGTCACAAACGGTGACAATCAGTAAGTCCAGGTGATCATCAGGTTGGCCACAAAAACCAGAAAGAAAACCCAGGATGCAGTAATAAACCATAAAGTAGGTACAGAACGTTGAAACTGTGTTGATAGTAATAGTTCCGTTTGTTCTGATATATATATATATATATATATAATGTTTACCGAGGCTCAATGTTAAGATTTATTCCGACAGTGAATATAATATTTAGACGTTGGTGATTCGGGCGATTAGTCGTAGTCATTAGTGAAGGGAAATCGCGATTGTTCTATCGTTAAGCGAAACTATGATTGTTGTCCTCCATCCACTTAAAGTGACGGCTGTTAATTGTACCCACTGGGCATCCACCAGGACATTTGGTTAGGTCATAGCAGTTATAGTTTTATTTCTATCACCTCACTCTGCCTCGACACCTACAAGGTAGGCCGACCGAACGAGTACATTTGAGGGCCGGTCGTTCTTGCTTCAAATGGATATTGACAAACTGACATTAAGAAACATGGTTGACGGTCCAGCATGATCTGACATGTGTTCCACACTGAACACTGTTCACAAATCACAAAACACGTAGGTCAATCACAATACCAATTCAGAACAATCTCACCGCATTGTTTCTCGACCGTGATGGTAAATGACCTTCGTTCAGTTGAAAAGGTCGAAGTAAGTCGTTGTACCCAACAGAATCGGATGGAGCAAGACAGTGTACTGGGGCGTTTTGAATCGATGCGATCTTATAAGTACACAATTCAAGCTTGAGCTTGTCAAACCGCCTGTAATGTTAACGTTTAGTCCTGTTAGCAATGTGACAAAACGAAATCGGTTGTGTTGTCCGTGCTTAAGAATCTGAACTGTGAACCGGTAATACAACCAAACTTCGGCAATACTGTGACTGTCTGATATTTCTGTCTCTTTATAAGCGTCACTTGCATGGCATACAAATAAATGAAAAACGTGCAAACCAGCTTCCCCAAAGCCAACAACAAAAGAACAGAGTTACCCTCTAAAATGGATCCCCCTCAACTGTAGACTAAATAATATTCGTCTCATCAACGCCGTACACATGCGCAATAGACGGGACGGCGTGCCTGTCGGCCGCAGGTTAACTTGTCAAACCAAGAGTGATTTGAATGAGTGTTCCTCACTCAATATCGACTGCTCTCTCAGATTGCGTCAAAATCTTGATTTCCCATCCGATCCTGTAATGACTGATTAAGATTCATATAGACTTTCCAGTCTATGGGAATGCGACAGCGGCGATCAATTGTGGGTGATGTTAAATCTGTATGAAAATCAAAATCCCCCTCTACTCACCAGTAGTCACTCATGGTTTGACATGTTAAGTTTCTAATGTTGTGAAATATGTGGTCAGCTAGCTGTCTCTTTCAGGCCCTGAGAGTGATTGGTTGAATAACTTTCAACACAGGGCCAACGTGATAGCTTTATGGTACTCAATCAGTCATTAGTCAGCATGCTTGTCCATAAAAAACGCCGAGCACTGGTAATTTCTAATGGAGTGGATTTAGTAAAAGTGAGCCATGTTGAAATGAACCATCCCCAATACTCAGACATACGTGACGTCAGTAAAAAAAGAGGAAGGCAGTGTGGTTCACAATACGACGAACGTCATCCACACCGAGAAAAAAGTATCAGTATCCCTCAAAACGTGGGGAGGATGTTATCCTGAATTCCATTTTTGACAAGGCGGTTTGATTGTGGGTTATGTGTGTTCGAATCGCAAGCATGCTCATCTGCAGTTTATTATTTAAAAATGTCGCAGATGTAGTCTACGAAGATGTGGATCAGTGGCTTGAGGACACTGGTACAAGTGGCAACAAATGTTCGTAAACAAACACAGTTTGAGGAAAAGCTGAGATATTCACATGGTCCAAAAATTTACACTAGAACATTGGAACTCATTGTTCAGTGTGCAGTTTTATTAGTAGTGAAGTTTTAGACTACAACCTAAAATAACCATACACGTTTGATCTTGTTTGTCTTCCTGCTAGCGCCATCTCGCTGAAACGATCCACTTAGGTAAAAACCGAAAAGATATGCATAGACATCGATGTATTATGTTTGCAACCGAATAACGCAATATACCCATATATGAAGTAGTGGAAAAATGTCAGAACTTTTCCAATCTGCTTCCTGGGCTATATTAACGATTTTCCATTGTGGTATTTCGACAATATAACTTCTATACGAAAGAAAATTACACCACTGACATGTTCATTTGGTTCACAGTTCAATTCGTACTCCAAACAATTATGTGGCTCATCCGGGTGCAATTTCTTCCTCGTTTTTTCTACTTCATAAGTGTTTCTTAACCAAAACAACCGGTTACGAAATAACTCACTGAAGTGAAATGAGGTACTTGATTTGCAGACAGCACTCATTTGGAGCAGAGCTGTGCACAGTTCGAAGCGATCCATCGGATTCTGCTGTGACATGGTCCTCAACTTCACGAGCTCTAGTACGACACAAACATTCACGAAACCGAGCTGAGACGTTAGGTAGCTTGGTCATTAGAAGCAATCCGGTGAATCGAACCCGAAGTAGATATTTTATGTTTTTTTCTCGATTAGTCGTTGACTGATAAATGTGATTGCTGTGTGTTCAGTAGTCAGTGGTTTGATTTATTTTCTACTTCCCAATTATATGTAATTTTCTCCAAGCATCGTTCTACGTTCGCATTGTCGATTAGTCCAGTCAGTTTTAATGAAACCACAATAGTCTCGGTCTATCATTCTTTCTGTAATAGACTTACATGCTAAGCATTTTCGGCTCCCTCTGATGTGAAACCTTCTTAAAAGTGGTATGCAAGTCGATCTGGTTTGATGAGTAATTTCGTATCGTCAGAGCAGTGGTCTATTTAACTCTTAATCCTAACCCAACTTTTAGACTCATACTGTTCAATCACAAAGAACATATCAACCACAGGTCTCAAACTCACAATTGCATCGACGTTTAATATCCTGACGAATACTTATTGGTATTACGAAGTTTTATCAAGTAACCGCTCATCGAGGACATTAAACAGTTGGTCGCCCAGCAGGGTTTGTTTTCGGTTTAGCTGAAAGTGTCATCCAATGTCAAATTCAGCATGTGTTCACTATCTCTCTGTGGCGCCTTTCGCCTTTCTTTTCTCACGTTTACGGCTGAACAGTGTGTGAAAAGAACCGGTATTTTGGCTCGCTTTCTGATTAACTGGCTCAAAGGAACTTCCAGGCTTGCAAGTTTAAACAGTAAACGTAAGTCAATTAAACTTGATCCTGAGCTTCTTCTATGAACAAAAACCCCCACCTGCTGTGTCGTAATTTAAAGATTTTTCAGGCATGTCTCTTCATAGTCGTTATTGATCTGTTTTGAGGAACAGCTAGGGGTCAATGGATATGTTGTCGAGTCAATTAGTAAACAAACCAAAGACCCCACCGTACTGAAAGAGCTTAATAAGTATATTACGTTTGGTTCGCAACTGTCGCAAGCGAACGTAGCCATCGGAGGCAAAACTGCTGGAGACTATCAAGCTTATTATGACTTAGGGACGTAGATAGTA
>LUCH01000480.1:195877-207065 GCA_013368495.1 Paragonimus heterotremus
TCATTCCTTTCGGCATACTACACAAGCACTATTCACGGTTCGTCATTGCTGTTTTAACACTGCCGTTTTCTTTAATTCAGGTACAAAATAATTTAGATTGAAGTACAGGGATTTGGATTAATTCAAGTTGGACACCACCCACATTCGATCAGTGTTTTTATTCGGATGAGCCTTAAGGCTGACCCACTTCGTAAGGAAGCATTAGACTCGATTTTCGCTTTTGTTATTTGTAGTTCATCACAACTAGAATGATCACCCGATGGGCATGGAAACCGCTACGGTTTACCAGCGGCATCTGCACGGTTGATTGATATTTTGTTGTATACGTCGCCTGCACAAGAATCAAAACACCTATAATGTAGGTTGTCCTTACATCGTCTAGTTTAACCAAAACCGGCTAGCAAACAAGATCACGAGGTCAGAAAGCAATGGACACGCGACTGACTGTTATTCTCAAGGCCAGACTGTGTTTGAACAACATGGATCACGTGAGGCCAATCGACACCAATTTCTGACACGAATAACGCCGCCAGTAGAAATCCCAGGATGCGTTTGCGTGCGCGGTAACGTAATACAGAACACAAGTGGACAGACAGGTTGACAATGGCACTCGGCATGAATAATGATAAGTAGTTTATCGGTTTATGCCAGACGGAAGAATGTCAATTCAAGTACTGAAATTTTGTTGCTATGCGATATAGAATGAACACTAAATATGAAATAGAAGAGTAACACGACTAAAGCGGGGAACGGGTGAGCAAAGATTTTCAAGAATTCATCGTCAACTCATTACTAATTTGAAAATAGGAACCTACATACTGGTCAGTTGTACAGCCCGGGAAGAGAGAATGGAAAACCACATAAACCCTAAACGTTTATGACAGTGTTGTGGTAAACAGTTGTGAATTAACCGGACAGTATGCCGATGCTGTTGCTAAATTCATGATGGATTATCAGAGTGAACATGTGTTGTGTTCAGTTGCACCAGAACGTAAAGAGTGATACAAGTACTTTATACTACGGAATCTCAGTGTCCATACCGCAAAACTGCATTCGTTGATACCTGAAGTGCAGACTAATTTGTGTGTAATGGTTGCGACGTGTTACATTTATAAATGAAAACAAGCAGGGCGAGGAAATGTTTTTTCATACCACTATGCCCGTATAACAGATTATTCTTTTTCGTTCAACCCAACTTCAGAAGCACCCACAATTTTAATACTGTTTACCTCACAATGCCTAACCTTCGGTTTGGACCGCAAACAGGCGGATTTAGTCTGCTTCATTGATTACCCAGTGCCTTACCTCTCCTTACTTGCACCGCCCGCTTGCAAGCGAGCGAACTATCATACTGATGTTGACATCCCCACAATTAAGACGTTAATCTTCATCTCTCCTATCAGTTTCTTTAAAAGGTCGCACGGATGACGTAACTGAACATCACGTAGGCAAGGTTGATGGTCGTTAACCTCTGGGTGGTGGGACCGTTGTGGGTATGACCTCATCATCACATGGTTCAATCGGACATCTTTTGGGGTCAGATGATGTGATCGAAGACAGACCTGAGGTGATAAGAGCGTACTGTCGGACCGAATAGATTCGGAACAATGTGAATTGGTAGCACCATCCGTGTTCGCCTCATGCGATAAAGCTCATATGGAAAGCCGTACGTGGTACTGATAAGACCGGTTTAACAACGACTCGGAGTCAGACACCAGAACTGAAGGCGAATCACTGTGCTTGTTTTTCGATACTCATTCCTAAACCAACGCACCACAAACAGTTTCGTCCTTTCATGAACCTAGCGAATATTTAAATAGGCCACTTAAATATCACACGTCCAAACTCTTAAACATCCAGCAACTGATATTGTGGGCATCACTTGGGAATGGAAGACTAGGATGTGATTATGTAATACTCCCACCGACCGGATGGCACACTGTCGTATACACTTCAGACTAACAGAGAAGATAGCCAAACCACTAGCAAGAATGTAAGCAACCGAAACTCTTTTCCCCTAGGCCGCACGGCCTGAGTATCACTTGTAATGTGGCAACCAACAGACGGATAGTGCCTATCCGTCAAAAGCAGAATACGAGGGGATTTATTCCCTTATTTGGATTGCGGCTAGTGGGCAATAACACAAAATGTCCGCTATAATACAATATATATACTTCATTTCTCACATCATGTAAGCTTTTGACATAATCGAGAAAATGTTTATTGCAAAATACAATAGCTTATAAGAAGTGATCGACAAGTTATCATTTGTCCCCCTTTCCAACTGTATTGTCCACATGCAACCTGTCCAGGACTTTCGCAGCCTTCACCATAGTTCTGGGGGATAAAAAAGCTACTGTTGAAGTGACATCATTTTTTATATGATATCTTAGACAATTAGCCCAACAACTACTTGCGGAAAGTTTTTTCCCAGTCATAAAAATATAGGGCTGTTTAAGTGGAAGCAGTATTTACATTGTATGAAGATAGTACTGATCTGACCGGAAATTGGAAACAATTCGCAGTTTGCTTTATTTATTTGCATTTTCGATCTTGCAACACAGACTTTGTAACTGATGGGGTATGCGATACGCATGTTAATAAAGCCAGAGTTGTTTCAGAGCTTATAAACATGCGGCGAAAGCACACACTGGCAAAATGAAAGGTCGTGTGTGGTATGTGAAAGTAGAGATTCGCATACTGAAGACAATGCAAAAACTTCTTCAAGGAGGGTCTCGAACCAAATCCATAGACGAAACATCCAAACACACAAATTCATCTACTTTACATACTTATAACAGCTTCCTCATGACTTCACAACAACCACTAACCTAAGATTCGGTTGAGGAACACACTTGGAAAGGGAAAATAAGCAGGAATGCTGGAATAAATTTCGTTGAAAACGGTTTAAAATTTGGCATCTTGTCAATGTAACATACTTCAGAACGAACTGGGTAAATTGACATGCGACAGCTGTTTTCTACATGCTGACAGGAAGTCAAAAGTTGCTTCCTCATTGTCTCCGATCCGGACAAGTATATGCACTACTGATGAGCTCTAATGAGAGCGAAACTCGAGTCTACTTTCTTTCGTAGTGGGCTAGCCGAAAGGTTTATCTGAATGCGAAGGCTGCGATCAAATGTGGTTGGTGTTCAGTTTTGAAATAACCTAAATCCCCGAACCTTCACCACTCCCTCTTGAGTGCCCAAGAAGTCATGAGAACGACAAAGTGGCGAACAAGACTTGTTTTCTGTGTTTGATCATCAGGCTAATTACAACACAATAAATATAAAAACAGTAACTGGGGTGAGTAAAAAAACGGTAAATGGCCCACAATCAGTCAAGCCCACGAACTGGAACAGTGATTGTGTAACTGATAACAAATACGCTGTCCATAACCTCTATTGATGGTTTCTCATACTCTTCATTTCAGCGGCAACCTAACGTCTTTCCGAGGCCAGAGATAACGCAGCTTGGCAAAAGCAACTCGCGCCTTTGCTATCCTCGCTGATATCTCATCAGCAATATTACAACCTGACGAGATAATGCTACCGAAGTATGTGAAACTGTCCACAGTCTCAAGCGGATTATCTGCAATGAAGAAAGTAGGAGTTGAAGTGCCCGAGTCTTGAAGCAACACTTTGAAGGTGCGAAGCACATTCCATACAAACTGGCTCGGTCGCTCAACCTGTCCAGCATGTATTCGGCAGAGGCTAAATAGAACAATGTCGTCTGCATACTCTAGATCGGTCAATCTAGCGCCAGAAAGAAGCCCAACACCAAGCGTACCCTTCAGAATGTCGTCCATGACAAAATTGAACAGGAAGAGGGAAATCGGACACCCCTGACGAACACCACTAGGAGTGATGAACGCCCAAGACAGTTGTCCATAAACTCTTACCCTGTTTGCAGAGTAGGCACACAGTGATCTCAATCTATTCACATATTTCTCTGGGACTCCCTTGAGGAGAAGACAGCTCCAGAGGACGTTACGAGCAACTGATTCGAAGGCAGCCTTTAGATCCAAAAACACCACGACTGTCGGTTATCTGTAAGAGTACCGATGTTCCAAAATCTGTCACGAGGCAAACATGTGGTCAACGCAGCCCCGACCGAATCGGAATCCTGCCTGTTCTTCGCGTATCTGACTTTCACTGGGTCTAGCGAGTCGACGTAAGAGGAGGCCACTAAGTAACGTGGACGCAGTTGACACCAAACTGATGCCTTTGTGGTTGTCACACAGACTTCGGGTCTTCTTTTTGAAAACAAAGATGACTCTTGATAGGCACCAATCGCGAGGCACCTCTACGAACAACAAGCTCCTGAACGCCATTTATCTTGTGCATCCAATATGACTATTCTGGTTCACTGATGGTTGCACTGTGAACCCTCTCTTGAATTGACCTTTGTTGTCAGACAATTCATCTGTTGTTTTATATTGTCCTCTCTTATTCACTGTTAGGCTCGCTTTGGGACAATTGGTAATGTGATAGGAAAGAGTTTCAAATAGAACTTGATAACTAGCGTCCATTCTTTTGAAATTAGCCCCACATTGTCATAAAATTTCACTTTCATTCTAGACGCAGAGTCTACACAATGACTCCAATATGGACTTCTCAAATATACATAACTCACGAGATAGGGTTTAAGCTCGGCGGCGTGGAGATATCCTATTTTTGTACTAATTTCCTCACTGTCTGCGGCAATTTTTTCACACCCTACTACCCAAAGCCGTTACCCACACAGGAATATAGGTACGAACGATCCAATCAAAGTTACGCTAACAATGACATATACAAAAAAAATGACACAGCATAGTTATAATTCAAAGGAAGTTAGTGAAATACATTCTGTTTGTTTTACTTAAAAATCTCAACATTTAATCTTAACATGTGTCTAACAAGGGGAGCTACGGACGACAGGGTTATATGACACCATTATGTTCCACAGCGCTTTTGATCCGGCTGTCTAACTGTACACTGATGTTACTGTATGCTCATCGAGTCAGTATGTCAAACTGGGTTGAGAATGGGACTCTATACATAATACTCCAAAATGTGGATCTCACGGATAGTAAGATTTTCGTTCTGTATTGCCTTGCTTGAAGGGGGCAGTAATATCGATTCGTGATGCAGCGAGTTGCGACTTTTCGGCGAAATGCGGCAGATATTCATTAAGACCAGTAATAGAAAATGCGCCCAAAAACCATAAACGGTCAGCTGAATGAGACAGATCTCATGTATTGGGGCACAATATTGACAAAACCTGTTTGCAGTTGATTTGTCCAGATGGAATTTTTAGCATCACAACACAGCTTCCAACTGGTAAGATGAATTCGCTCTAAGAATCTCGGAAGTTGAGGTTAAATGTGTACAAGCACCCACTTCATCTTTCGATATGTGGATCGTTCATGCAAAAATATAAACACAAACGGATTTCTGATGAGTAATAAGGGATTTTGGTTTCGTATGGATCAAACATCCCTCAGGGTTGATCACAGCTGTTGAGTTTTCATAGACTTTCCAGTCAGCTCCTATCAAAAGAAACACTTGACTCGAGTTTCGCTTTTGTTAGAGCCCGTCAATAGTGCATATTCTTGCCACGACCGGCACCAGAACTCTGGTCACACTTTCACGAGGCAACCATATTGACTTTACATTGGACAGGATGGAATCATCGTGTAAACGTCCAGCCACATTCACTTGTGAGTTCTAGTCCCGGCTGTAACAAGGATATGCGCTACTGATGAGCATTAAAAAGAGCAAATCTCGAGTCTAATGTTTATTTTTGAGAGGAGCTGATTGGACAGTCTATGGAAACGTAAAAGCTGCGGTCAACCATCAGTGATGTTCTGTCTACATAAAACGAATTTCACGTCCCAAGCATTACGGACTTTGCTTGATGCTGACTGTTTTTATCTGAAGTGACATCCATTAAGAAACGATTGGGGTACAATTTTCAATATTTGTAGTGATAGAACGATCCATAAAACATTTGCCTGAATAGCGAACCACTCGTTAATCTCAAGCTGTGTCCAGCAACTACCTTGTAGCAACAGACAGCACGAAATCTGAATGTGTCCTACAGCTTTATTCGGAGCGTGTGTGGCAAGACTTGATCTACACCACGATTAACGACCCATCATAAACAGTTACGCAATCGTGTTCGTTCCAGTGCTACGTTCAAGAGTATAACTTAAGGGGGGTGAAAACAACCATGTTTGTTTGTAGTTTCGATTTTTCTCGACTGCGTAAAATATTTACAATAACTCAATGAAGGAAGTTCATGTGTTACGACAGTACCCTGAGCAACAATTGTCTAACAACAGTGTGTTCCGACAATCCTGCAAAAGTGAATAGCACCTTAACGCAGTTTTGCCATATCAATTTTTACAAAATAAGCCCAGAGGGTAACCCGCGCAACAGATGATTGTCTACCTCCAGCTGAGGAGACAGGCAATGCATGTGCAATTCACAAATCATATTGCTGAGAAGCTAGTCGTACAGCCGAGGACGCACTCATACCCAAAATTTCCAGCCAAACTGTCGGCATGCCGATCACAACCAGAAGTCTTCAGTGCAAGTCGGCCATTCAGAGGAACAAGACAGTGTGGGTGAAGCCCATGAACGATGACCTTTCATCAAAGTATGCATAGAAAATGCACATCATACACACATCGAGGAACGTTAACACGTGTCTATCGGTTTGCCAGAGTAGAGAAAATCAAAATGAAGAAATGCACTTACACAAGCCCGCATCTGCAATAGATTAACATGAATAAAGTCTTTACCAGCCCCAACCCCCAAATCATTGAGTGCTTCAACTTCACTTTTTGTTTTATGGTCACATATGTTTGATAGAATGAACCAATGCACCGTTGATGCAGTTTTCCAGGTACACAGACCGGTTAAAAACCTCCTCAGCCTGAATATCCAATAGTGAACCTACACAATCACAGCAGTTTCACAAAAGCACTTTGCATTCCGAAGTACTCAACAGAATGCAAAATAGCGTCCAGCATTGTTTATGTTACACGAAAGTTGTCGAGTAGCAACACTTTGTCGTCAGTATGATGGAGAGCAGTCAGTCTTCCACTAGGTAAGAGGTTCACGTCGGCATCTTGTGAGTGCCGGATACAGTCCTTCGTTATTTCCTGTACGACAAAAGTAAACAAAAGTGGTAAAACTGGACAGCCTGGACGTATACCTTTCCTGATGCTGAAACTGTCAGACAGTTCAATATAAACCCTAACATGAGCTGATGTATGGAATAAAGCGCTGACACCATGTTCACATGCTTGTTCAGTGCATTTCTACCTTTAAGTGACTCTGAAAGTGTAGATCGACCAGCGGAATCGAACGTACCATTACATACGAGAAACACAACTGTTTGCCGGCGGAACACATGATACTGGTCCATCCTAATAGAAACTCAGCACGATATCCAACCAAACCACGGGAGTATAACAGCTGCGAGAACAGGGAAACCTAATGAGCGTTGAACAAGTAATTGGGAAACAAGCAATCTCGTCAAAAGAAACAGGATGGATGCCATACCTTAGCAACCAAGACGGCCTTAAGCGAGAATACCACGTGACTGAGGCACTTTAGGAGAAAACTGATATTCGATCACTCTCGCTTGTTGACAGACGACAGGGTAATGCAATCAAAAATGTGGTTACCGGAAGCATGAACTGACGGCGCTTGGGACTAGTAGGTTGTACCAAGTTTCGAGTAACAAAGGGAGATTAATGAGTCAGTTCAAGGATGCTCCTAACTAGCTTAGCAATTCTTGCTATTTGCACTTCTTGTCCGAAAGGGAACGATAATAAGACGAAAATGGGGATGGATGGATTCTTCAGCACAACCGTCACATCCATAAGTAAAAACATCACCGATACCTATGAACCACACAAATCAACATCATGCTTAAATAGTGGACTATTCGCGTGGTCACATGCTCACTGTGATCCTTAACGACAATGACCATGGGTTAGGCGATAACGGGGAGCAGTCGGTCAGGCAGGAACTTTAAAGAAACTGCTTCGGATATAGTGTTCCCGGCTACATGTAGATGTATGCTCACTTCAGGGCGAATAATTGCTTCTGTCTTTTTCTTATTCAAGACAGATGATAACATGACCTAATGTCGGACTTACATACAACCGTTTCATTGCCAAACACAAATTCACACAACACACCAGAGACTGGCTAGTTGTCGCGAGAACATCCAATCCAGCCGCTTGGAAGAAATCAACGAAATAACTTACGAAAAGCGTGAGCAGGGGCGAATCACAATAGTGAATATACCACAATGAATAAATTTATATTCAAGGACGTCAACGCATATGAACCACCTTCAAAGTGGCTGATGCCGATGAAAATGAACATAAAAATACGGACATGTTCTAAACAAGACCAAACATCGAGAACTTGAATGAATGCACAGCCGAATGTTTCTGTGAGATCTCTTCTTTTCTGTACTCTTTCTAAGAAGGCGTTAACGAGTTTAGATATGCTGAAGTAACCTATTCCTTGAAGTTCCACGAAGAACTTCGTAAACCTACGTCGCACCCCATCTAGGACCTTAGCATTCTTGACCAAATAAGGACATCAGGCGTGCACGCAATATTCTAGATGTGGTCTCACGTAAGACTAATACAGAAGCACAAGTACGCTGGGTTTCATTGAGGCTACTGTCTTCTTTAGCTGGTAAAGTGCCCGATCTGCTTTACGGACTGTAAACATAGACTGAGTTGATACCTTGAAGTCTCTGGTAACCTGAATTCCAAGGTTCCTCATCTCAATAGTTTTCGGAATGATCACACATTGCCCGGATCCTCGTACCCAACAAAGAGGGTCCTCGGTCTTGATCCTCGTGAGTTGTTTACATTTCGCGGGGGTTCCCAGTCAGTTGGTGAATTTATTCGGTCTTCTTGCACCGGAAACTGTTTCGGTCGTCCAACGAGTTTCACATCATCTGCGGACATGTAGCATAGACTGTTGACCCTCTTCTTCAAATTACTTATGTATACGAGGGACAGTAGGGGACAAAAAACTGGCCCTTGTGGAACACCCCTGGTGGCAAGTGCAGTGTGCGACTTGAGGCCCTAAACCTGCACATAGGGACCAAAATATTGCAGAGCTTTCATCCACGCTAAAACACCGAGAGATATATTAAGCACCTCCAACTTCAACATAAAAATCTATGATTTACGGAGTCGAAGGCCTTCCTAAAGTCTAAATAACAGGCCTCAGCATATTCTCCCTTTTTCGGTCGTACAGTGACCTCCTCAGAGGAAGGCAGTAAGTTAGAAAGGCAAGATTTATTACTTACAAACCCATGCTGCTGAACCGTTACCAGTTTATACTTAGTGACGTGTTGCGCTGTCTTGTCCCTTAAGATACTTTCTAGCACTTTCAAGACAGCTGACGTATGAATGACAAGCCCATATTTTGAGGTCTCTTCCCTGCTGTCCCCCTTCGTGTATCGATGTAAAAGCGGTTATCTTCCAGTCCGCGGGTAGTGCGACTTTGCCAAGCGGCTTATTAAATAAACTAGCAAACGGGGCAGCTAATACATTAGCCATTGGTTTTATAATTGTCAGATGAATGTCACTTGGGCCTGTTGCTTTCGTAACATTCGGCTTACCTAATTCACCTCGCATCTCTCCAACAATGACTGCCGCTTCCTTCATCAAGAATAAATTAGACGCGACGTCAACGTGTGGTGACCTGCCACCATCCCTTGTGTACATCTAAAAAAAAAACTGAAGCAACGTCTGGGCATTCCCTTCATCGTTTGTTACAAACATTCGGATGGAGGATTAGGACCGAACACAATTGTGATACGCCTTTGGGTTTTGCTGGGCACATTTAGTCAAGTTCTCATCGTATGCTAACCTGCATTGCCGCCGAATCTAGCTAGCTCAGATAACGCTGTGCGTCTGAATATCTCTCAAGCCTTACGCTCCATGGTCTGAATTTTGCTCTCTCTGCATTTCCACCACGGTGGATAACCCTCCAAAGTGGGGCAAACCTACATCAATGCCAGTCAATTGGTTTTGAGCTTGACCCAAAGTAGTTCAATATCGTTACCCTCTCCATGTTCTAACCAAGCTTTTAGTCTGACATCACTGATTATCCTGTCAATGTTATAGTCCCGACACCACTTGTCTGGGAGTTTAACGTTAGCTAACGCGAACGTCAGCGTGATGACCCTATGATCGCTTCGTCCAACAAAAGGTCCAACCTGGAGGCAGCCTACTTCATACAGATTCCTAGCTATCAACAGGTCCAGATGCTCGGCATGCATGATCACTCAATGCTGCCAACAACCCCTACTTCTCTGTCGAACGCCACCAACACTGTTACGTTCAGCAGTCCCACAAGAGAAACAACCACTTGCACGCTACAAGTGCCCTGCAAGGCCGTTCGTAATGCTGAACCACTAGAAGCAAGGCCCTCCTCCGGTTCTTCCATCCTGGCTATCCGCCTGGTCTACGCAGTATCCAGTTGAACAGTGGTTTTCAACATTATTCCCCGGCTTTAGACAAGACTCAGTAACCCCTATCAAATCCGCATCCGTGGTGACGGTTCGGAGTTCTCCCCACGTGTTCACAACACTGCATGTTAGTGCAGATCACGAGTAGTCCACGTTGACCCATTCTTCTCTGCGCTAACTCGAGGTTGTGAAGAGACAAGCCCGAACGATACGTCCTAGAACTTACCCAATTTTTTAGGGGTACCATCAACTTCTGTGGAGTAGCCCGGCCCTCCGAGTCAGCCCATGCTCTGATTTATCCGCCCCTGTCGAATCCTCATGTCTAGTCTCCAAAATATTGCTGGACGGAGGTGACAATGTTCTAGCTTTGGGGAGGAGTGCTGTAGATCACAGCTGTTTGATAAACACGGAGATTTCCATGTTTAGTCAGGGCGCAGGGAAAACTGTACTTAGTTGTCATGCTGAAAACGTCACACCCACCCTCGTCTTAGTTGTTATCTGGGGTTACTACGATCCACTCTGGTAGCGTCCCTGATGATCCCGGAAGCATGCACCATGTCGATGTTAAGCAAATCCAACCAACATAGGTTTGCAGATACTCCTGCTGTTTCCCCAAATTTAGAGCCCTATCAATGTCACCTTTTGGGGGTGTTTACGGCTTGTAATAGGTTCACCAAATGGCACA
>LUCH01000481.1:0-32379 GCA_013368495.1 Paragonimus heterotremus
GAAACGCAACAGACTGACACCATACGCAAAGAACACATCACAACGGACGCATCTGCGTTTTTGTCTGGCTGCTCCCTTTTTGGCCAATCTGACAGGGTTGAACTTGTAACGACCGAGGTCGCAGTCACCACAGCCCTCTGGATCACAACAGCACACAAGCCTGACCACCACGCCAAGGTAGCACAATAACCACACACACACACACAAAGCGAGAGAGAGAGAATACAAAAACATCATCACACACAAAAAACAAACCACATCAAAATTACCCAAATACAATAAACACACGCTACCAATGACACACATAAACAATCTCATACAATCCACCAATAACAACCAACATCACTGGAACTCAAACAAACAAACAAACAAACAAATAACTATACAACATCCAGATACACTCACTCATACAGGCGCTTTTTCGCAACGATCTATCATTGTCATGTACTAGGGATGCCAGCTAGTCGTCTGCCACACTGGGCACTGTTTACCGACGCTACGGCCGACTGGTGCAAGGTGCAAGGTGGACAAATGATGTCTTGGCGTAGATAAGTGAAATCGTTCACGAAGCGGTTGGTCGCTGTACATCGGGTTCGTCTCCCGAGCTGGGGCCCTCGCGACTCACAGAGTCAGTGGCTGGAGACGTAAGGTGAGATAACGGCTAATCGGGCTCAGAGATGTGATTGTTATTGTTGTTTGGTAGAATTGTCTGCGAAGTGAGTGCATTTAATGACGCATGGCAGTGAAAGCCGTGAGGAATCTGTTTTGCTGATGACGCCTAGCTTTCGCTTACAGCTCGGTTGTTTATTTGCAAGGTGTGGGTATCTTAATGTTGTATATTTGAATGTAGACGTAGTTATTTTCATTGGTAGGTCCTCTCCCCTTCCTCTTCTTTCTTCTTCTTCTTTTACCTTCTTATACAGCGTTTGCTTTTTTATTCTTCTTCATGGTTGTTTGGCAGTTAAGCACCAGTGTGAACCACAGGCGTGTTGCTGTCTATGGTGAGGACGATGAAGTGGTGCTAATTCATTGCTTTTTGTTCCACTGTAAAAATAGTTGTCTTGCGAGCCTCAGTAAAATTAGTCAGCAATTTCTGCTTCTTCTGATCTACTGCACAAAAAACATCATCTACATACCTTGAGTAATAATTGATTACGCTACCAGCATCGTCTTGTTGTTTCCAAGCATGCTGATTAGAATATTAGCCGGGCATCAAGCTTATTGTTGAACCTGTAGAGACTCCGTGAGCCCGACTATGAAATTCACTACTCAATGGATACGAATATTGCTAGTGCTGAACAATTGAAATTTCTTACGCTTTGCAGTCTGACTTTCATTTACTTGATGCTCTGTCTAACAGCTAATGGCCGTGAATGTTCCAATCGGAGATCAGTTTGTGAATGACGTAGACACCCTTAGAAATAACATTTACTTATGTGCTACATGCAATTTTAAGATGATTTTCACAAATTTAAGTTTTATTTTTGTCAAAATGTATTTCACCGTATCTTCCTCCACTGGTTCCAGTATTTTCACAGGCCGACATGTAGCAGATGACTTGCACGTCCCCAGTGTCTGTCTGCTCATGTTCAGTTTTTGTCTGTTTTAGACAGTTCATATTACCGTCGAACGAATGCGTCCAACTAAATAGGCACTATTAACTTTGGTTTGTTTAATTCAGTCTACAGAGTAACAGTCTGGTGAGGTTTGATCTAAAACATGTTTGCTGCACTTTTTATCCCCAAGAATCCTTTCCCGTTTGACATTGTTTTGTTAATTCCGGTCTTCTTGTTCATGGAAGTTCGTTCTGTAAAACACGATATGGATTATCTTTGAGACTTATTCAATTTTACTCAAAGAGACAGCCCCCGTTTTTTTATCAAGTTGTGCTATTTTAATCAAACGATCGGTTTTTAAAACATTATGTGCTTCTTTAGGACGTTATGAACAATCCATCGGTCTTGTGAGCCAAGTGATTGTAACAGGTATTGGTAATTTTATGCCACGTCTCAGTGTTGATGTAAATGGCCATCCAAACAACATCGTGACTGTTAGTCAAACAACATAACGTTGGGGTTGATAATTTGTAGTTCTGTACTAGCATCGTTGATCACATAGCCTAACAGTCAGCTGGGTTTGTATTCTCATCTATCTAACGTGTGAATAAAAGTCTACAACTTTTCCGTATACTGATTTGCAGCAGCTTTGAGTCCACTACGTTGTGTTGTGAGACCTCTGCGAACATATTTGACAGAGGCTCTCTTTGTTGTAAATGGGTTACTGACTAAAACATATATTTTTTAGTGAAACCATATAGATAATTTATGTCTGCTGACGTACATCGATGGGTCAACTTGTCTCGTTATTCCACTATCGTACTAGATCTGCTTCTCTAAACTTGAGTCAAATATGATCCGCTTAGTTTTTATGCGGTGTACCTGTTTCAGATGCCCGAATGTCAATAGAAGAAAATTCCATCCCTTATTTCTGTAATGCGTTTTCGGACTGTGACCATTCTTTGGTTTCGACTCATTGATTGAAACGTGGATACTTTTGTCACCGTCGTCACTGACTATTCGAATTGTTAACATCCCACTCTAAATCTGTCTATTGATTTGTACCATACATGTTTCAAGATGTACCCGACAAAATTGGTGAGGCATAAATCACGTGGTACAGATCGTTGGCTGCAAACATGGAGTAGTTGTCAAATGCCTGAACCGACACGGGTTACTTTTTCTGCGTGTTGTTTGCATTTTGTATCTTTTGACCTGATAGAGTGTACTTTGTTGTGGGGCTGTGGCTCAGTTGATGCATAATTCGTTCGTTTTCATATAATATTTTCGAATTTTTTCTAGTTTTAAATATCTAAAGGTTTTATGGTTCACCATGTTACCTATAAGGATGTATAGAACTAAACAAAGTTTGTGTTGATTTATCCGTTTTAACCTAAAGCTGGTCAACTATACAGTTACTCAGTCTTCCCTGGACTTGAATGTGGACCCACCTACACACACTGGAGGTATGCCGCCGATGGGCTACGAGTTGATGTATACAGCTTTCGGCGGTCCCGGTCGTTGGTACGGTCCTGTCTATTTTCCTCTAGATGCGTCATCAGAGGCTGGCAGACCACGCTTTCGAATTCATGGCCTTCTAGGAGGAACTGGGTATCAATTGCGGTTGGCAGCTCGAAGCATTGTGGGCTCTGGTACAGCCTATGAGTTTTCTGTCCGTACTCTGGACAGTACTAGACCCGGACCAGTCCGAGTGAGTTGACTCAGCTATTTCGATACTGTTGCGGTATTATCAACTATGAAAGCTCTCATTTGTTAAATTAACCTAATTTATGTGCTGTTCAGTTCAATCGCGAACAAAACAGCCAAACTAAAACAATAAACTGGTCATGATGCGGAATACGTATGACCCCTAACCGCAAACGATAATGACTTTATTTTTCTGTCTGGACTTCGTCATCTCACCCGGTGATCCGTCACAACTACCTTCAAATCTAAGCACATTTGTCTTTTCAGCAAAGCGAGAAGCTTTAGGAAATAGTTCGTGATAAATGAGAACTGAGCCATCTCTATTAATTTATTGCTTTCACGCGATGAACAGCGTTTCTGTCATCGAAAATATTATCCTTTCGAGATCACTTCTCCACATGTAGATAGCTTGCACTGGATAGTCTGAATGTCTTGAATAGTTTTAAAACACAGCGGACTGTTGCTCCTATTAGATGATTTTTAATTGGATGTAACACATTCTGTTCAACCAAGTGTGCTTCTCATATCATGAACTGGCCTGATCAGAGAAAAAACATATCGTGGTGTGTTAACATGTCAATTTATTATATTCAGGCGCTAACGTTAAACCAGCAGCTTTCATTAAGATAGCATATAACATGAAGAAGTAAACGAGCCAACCGGAACACGGCTAACCGGAGCATCGCCACAGAAAACCTACCTAAGGTTACATTGGGTTCATCGTTTATCGACCGACCGCCAGAGGGACCTGTTCCGCAATCGCTAGCATTGTTTAATCTGTCGTGCCTCTTGTTTGAAACCGTGGCTCAGCTAGGTGCCAACTCTTTAATTCGAGATGATTCCGAGACCGATTAATGTGCCGACTTGCACATTTACAAGCTGGTTCGCGTCACTCGGTCCAGTTAGCCTGACGCTATCACTGATCCACGAAACTTAACGGCCAACTTTCGAGTGTTACACCGACTATAGTTTACCCCCGCCTACCTCGAGTCTGACGATCACTCCCACCCAGACAACCTATTTGCATTGATGACCAAGCATTCAGTCGGCTGGTTACACCATGTTGTCTGTCGCATGAGAACACAGATTTGTCGGTCGGGTGTGTCCGTACAACACAAACATACCGCCGTCTGGAAAGTGCTGTGCATGCTTCGATCAATCAGGTCATGGCGCAGTTGAGCGCGATGCGTATCTGCCTGCGCCCACCCCCTCTGCGGATGACTGCTTTTCCGTAATAAATTCTCAGATAAGTTGTATTTTCAGTCATCTGTGTAATTCTCACACAAGCAGTTCGGTAACAAAGAAATTCACTGCGTCGACGTTGCCATTGGTGCCTGCATTGGCATACGACACTTCTACCGCTAACCACCAAAGCTTACAGCCTCTGCGGATTTTCGTGAGTCTCATGTTACTTACACAATCAGAACGGAACAGTGTAGTGATCGGGTCAACAAACCTATCTCATTTTGAATTCGTAGAAAGCTCAACAGTGTTACGTTGTTCGAGTCTTGCCAAGTTCTAGCACATCAAAAAGAACCAATACCACGGATCGCTCAAAACTCTCCGAGGTGTCGACCCCAATTAAGCCGAAGGTAAGCCCTTCAAATAGACTACATAACAAAAATTCGAAAGCCTCCAGTTAGTAGAAATGGTAGCCATTAAAAGTCAGCAACGACCCACAGGCATATCGAAGGACGTTTTCACCTGCCTCAGATTACCCTGTCCATTGGTGTGCATTGGTGGATTGGGATGAAATTATTGAGTCTGTCGGTTTATTGCACAGTGCGTTGCAAACTGATAGATTGCAATGTTTGTCTGATGCGGGACACCGAAGTGTGCTAGAAAGGCATATTGGTTACATGATTGCTTTTGGCTTATCTGCTTTAAGTTGTTGCGGGAAGGGTTGTTTTTATGTTCTTACTGGAAGTTGTTTATGGGTCACCAACGCAAGATAAATAACGAGCACACATATTTTTATTTTGATATCTTCTCGTGGTCTGATATGAACTGCTTCAGTTCGAAGATTAAACACGCTATTTTATAATGTAAAATATTTCTCTGATACTTCACCGCTTCAACAATTTCAAAATACCAATGCCTTCTAGATCAAGGAACATTTTTACGGAATCTATCCTTATAGTCAAGTGGTACAGTGGGAAACGCCTCTGAATGGTGGACTGCCAATCATAGGCTATCGGATCCGCATTCGACCGGTTCATCTACTTTCTTCCGAGACGTTTAATCCTGCACAAGCAGGTGCGGACCCGATTGTGGTTGGCGCAGGTCCATGGCATCAGTTCGCACCCCAATACAACAACCCTTATATAAACTACTACTATTTGACTAATCTGGATCCAGATCAAGTTTATCAGGTGAGGTGGTGTGATCCATTGCCAAATCAATTCTACGTCAAAAGCTATTGGGTTTCATATTGACTAAGGGGATTTAGACCGTACAAAAGAATGCTTTGTTTCCGAATTGAGCACTTAAGTTTTGATATTAATGTTTATACACTTCCTAATATTCTCCCGTAGAACACTGTAGAGCACTAAAGGAGATGAGAAATAACGTTCTTTTCCAATAAATTAGTGTAAAAAGAAGGAGTATATGGCGGAAAACTGTTTATTACTACCAGCAACCTAGAAACAGCAACAGCCTAGCCTTGATAGTATCCAGAGTATGTGTTAAATGTATCTCGGCTGTGTGCAGACAGGTTGCATACGCAGACCAATTACTCGCCGTTTACAAATTAGCTACTGTCATTGTGTTAGTAGTTACAAACTGTTTTCTAAAAATCTACCATTAGGAACTACCCATGCAATCTAAGGTAAATTACTGATGAGTAGTAGGGGATTTGGATTTTCATATAGATTGAACATCACCCACAAGCGAAGGTGGTCGGGTGTTCACATATGATAATTCGGTCGTGCTTAATGTGAGGTCAATGGCGCAGTGGTAACCACGGTTGCTTCATGAAAGCCTGGCCGGAGTTTTAGTCCCGACAATGGTAAGAATATTTGCACTACTGACGAGCTCTAATGGGAGCGAAACTCGAGTCTAATGGTTATTTTCGAAATGGACCGACTAGAAAGTCTATGGGAATGCGACAGCTGCTATCAATTATGGGTGATATCCAGTCTAAGGTAAATTGCAGGAAAGAAAGTGCGACAAAATCTAATAGTTAGTAAGGTCATGTTTAATCCGGTTTTCAACAAAAAAGGCCCTACCCTACACCATTGCGAGTTGATGAATTCTAGGTTGTCTGATTCTGTAGAACTCATATTTTCTATTAATTGCATCTGGATTAAACAGGGAACAGTCAACCAGCATCACAAATGGAACTTCTCTAGTCATTTGCGTCTCCGCTCCAGATGCTCAGTGGTTCTATTACTCAACCCACTTGGTTTGATGTAAAAACGATTTTTGTGTGTGACTGTAAACGTTACAAGTTCTCCAAGGGACGGTAGCTGGAGATAATCTAATTATAATCAGGTGAAGAATATACCTACCAAAAACCTGATGCTTGTCTCATATCCCCAAAATTCCTGAAAACAGGTTGTGGTTGAGGCGGAAAATGAACGTGGATTTTCGTTGGACGGTATTGACCTCAATCAATACGGCTACTTAAACCGCACACCGAGTGATTCACCTCGACCTATTCACTATTCCGATGTGCATACATCGACAACGAAAGTTATTTCAGTCAGTGATCTAGTACCGATTTGGTCTGTTTTCAAAACTCCATCAGCAGATCTGCTTGGTCGCCCACCAAGGATATTCGGGTCTGCTCCGAGGATCCAGGAAGCCTCGTTCCTGGCACTCGGGTTCACTATGTATGCTGTTTTATTTTCAGCTGTCATTTGAATTGGTAGACATTCTGTATCCAGAGCATTTTTACTTAACACGTAGATGCCAAATGTTTTTGTACCTCCACTTCTTTTTTACTGCGTGAATGCATTCCATTCTGTCTAACTTCCTTCCGCATGATTAACTATTTTTGTGATTGATTTTGAATAAGTTTCACGAACTCATGCATTTTTTTAATCTATCCGACGAAAGTTGATTACCGGTAACACGTATTTCTCGTTCAGATCCTAATGAAGTGAAAATGATGATTGTGAATGTAACACTTTTTGAAAAAATATTTTGCCTGTTCAAGATCAAGCTCCTGGATATTTTCTATAGAAATGCGTTATTTCATTTGACCGAAATTCACTGGGACGTAGTCACTGATTCACTGATTTATGCTTATGTGGAATAGCAATCAACCTAATTTCCAACATTTGGCAACTTTATTGAGAACAGAAAGCGAAGTTCCAACACCTAAGTGCCCGACTGTCTGCCACAAACATACAGACAAGCTGATTTTCTAAAATCCAATAGATAAGGATCAATAGGCGTTTGGTCCGAACACCAAAGGTCTTTTGCTTATGTTATCAGGATAGGCGCAGTGTCACAATTAGTTGCTTCCTTACGTAATTGTTTGAGCGTCAACGATCGATAATCCTTCGGTAGTTTTACGAAGAAAATCGATCAAAAGATTTCTATATAATACATCTTGGGTATCATACCTTTATTCTTACACAGTTGTTTAAGATTATCACCCCAACAAACTTTATTCGGTACCATTTTGATGATATATCACTACCTTGAAGATAGGTACAGTGCTGGATCACGAACACGCGTTTGACAATCTATGAATTAGATTCACACATGTATTTTCGTAGTCTACTTTCTGTCTGTCTCGCCAAATTAATCAGGCATCTCCAAATAAACACGCTGTCGCGTACCTCAAGACTTCTACCAACACGTTCAGTTAAACTGTCTCTGCAATCACACTTCTTTAAGGATTAGCGTTTAAAAAGACAAATATATCAGCAATAAAAATTAAAGTTTTTAAGCGTTGAAAACTTTATTTAAGTCTACAATGACTGTTTTACAAGAAATTCATTAATCCAAGAGTGATCCAGTCGAGAAAATATGAGCTTTGCCGTAATTCAGATTAGCATTAGAAATACGGAAAACATCAGGCGAGATGTGAAGCCACAAAGTCTGAGCTTCGGCTAGACATGAACTAGTAAGGGGAGGAGCATTGTATAAGTAGGAAACCGCTCATCTTTGATCCCGTTTGGTTTACTTTTCACCTATTAGCTGGACAGACAGTCCAGTTCTCAACTGGTCTATACCTGTAATGGGCTTGGGGGGCCACGAAATGACGAGTTTTTATTTTTTGCCTACTCTCAAACGACATGTACGGAGTGTTTCTGTAAATACTTCACGATACATACTACCATATTTGCGGTAGTGGCTTTCTGGTTCTGTCTAGTCTGTTGGACCTCGCGCATGTTGTTGATTAATTTTTTCCTATTCACGTAGGTTTATGTGAAGACACTTGTAATGGGGACACTGCACATTCTGAACGTAAATTCAGATCTTGTCCTTTGTATATGTTTCATGTCACAATTCTTACTCCACTCTTCAGATGGCTGTTTTGTTTGGTTCCTGTTCACTCGATTCTTTCAACATGTTTCCTGTTGATTACCAGTGGGTGGACTATTGGTCAGCCTACAAGTAACCAGTCTCCATGCCTAAGCTGGTTTACGGTTACCGTATCCCCGTCTAGCTGCTGTGTGTATTCGTTATTACCGATTATGCTTAAACATGATCTATGAACAGTATTGTTCAATCAGAGTTAAACTGTTCCGTCTAACTTTCTTCATGTCTAATCACAGTGTTCCTGCTAAGTCAGAACACTGATGTACTTGCTTACCTTGATCGGTGCAGAAAGGGGTGTGTCCTGCATTTTGCTGAGGCTCATTTTTTGTGTTCAAAAGTTGTTTGTCCCGACACCCTGACTTCCCTGGTAATCCGAGCTGGCGTGACAGTAAAAAAGTAATGTTAAGCGGCTATTCATATACGCCTAGTTGTCATAATCTCATCCATCTCCTGTTTCCGCTGCAGCTTGGTTACACGCTCGTTTGGTCAGACAACACGAAGTGTTTATTTGGAAAACATCACACAACTTATGTCCTCCAGACGTTGCATCAAAACACTTGAAACAGACTGAAATGATTCCCTTAGAACGCACGCGAGGTCACTGGTCACACTTATCGCAAATAGCCGTAGCTAAATGATTTCAGTAACGTCCCGTCAACGGTGCCATCGTTTGACCCCAGCCGAATGGCGTTATTAGGTGGGTTTTTTGTACCAGAAAGACAATCATTAAATCGGATGAAATTTGGTTTTTGACCCCAACTTGCATGAATGCCAGAATTGTACACTATACTATAGAAAACAATACGTAGCAGTTTGAATAATAAAATTGGAAGACAGATTTTGAAATATGATTATACCATTTTTTATGCTGTCATCAGCTGTTACGCATAACAACGATGAAAGTCAAGAATAATTAGGTGAATTAAGCTCATAAATCAAACCAGTTCATACATTTGTGCGTCCTTGAGCAAGACCAGAGCAGACGAAGGTTCAATTTCAAAACCTTCTACACAGGGGACTGGCTTTTTACGCGTGACAAGCATCACCTCGAGGTGACTTGAGGGTAACGGGCTCACGATGACGCATCAACATACAGAAAATGCTTGTCGGATCGACCACATGATCGGTCTCCAGCAGACATCTGGCGATCGAAGAAGCCGGCTTGCTGTGTTCAGGGAGGTCGCGTTGCGTATACCACATATTAAGTTTTCAAAATATTTAGGGAAGTGTTCCTTCATCCTAATGCCGCAAGAATCGGTCATTCCTACCACTAAAAACATCACCGCAGCTGCGAGTGAACTGGTAAATACAGCTCTGCAAACCGCGTCTTTATATGAAGAAATGTGAGTGAGTTGGTGTGACTGAATAAACACCATGTAGCTGCAATCTTTGTCCGTTAGATGATCTGTGTTAGTAATCACGTTAGAAACGACATATTGTCTTCTGTGTACAATACTGCATGTATTCCGGTTTCTTCAGATTGGCCGTTTCTTATGCGTTTACTACTTTTGACTTGCTGTGAATGTCAATAAAACCCGATGAATAACCATTGAAGATCAGGGTATCGGGAATACATTTCAACTCTGTATCTTGCGTATCATTTGTGCATACAGATAGCACTCTGTGGAATAGACAACGATCTAACAAGCGCTTGTGTGGGATAGACGAGAAACTATCCAAATACACATGTCCACTCTATGTTGACTTATGATATACTGTCCAACACAATGTACCATCCTTCCGTCGCTTAATGCTGATAGGTAGAATGGCGAGCTTGTCTTCTTTGTCAACCTCATGACAATTTCAAGTCGAAAATCACTCACAGTTGTTTGCAGCATTCGCAAGTTAACGAAGTCCCCGACTACTCATCATTATTCCAAAATATCGTCTAGTAGGTTTAATCAAATCTGAGATTTCGACATCTCTCGAGAGTTCTAATCGCTGGTTCATCGATAGGAGTGAACAGGACAATGGTCGTTTCTGCTTTTGAGATGATGTGTCAACCTGATCATTACTCACAAACGAAAGTGGTCGGGAGTCCATATATGATAATTGGGTCGTTTCTAGTATGAGATCAATGGTGCAGTGATCAACACGGTTGCTTCATGAAAGCGTGGCCGGAGTTCGCATCCAGGCAGTGGCAAGGAATACTGACGTGCTGTAGTGAGAGCGAAACTCGAGTCTGGTGTTTGTTTTCGGAAACGCCTGGCTAAAGAGTCTGTCTGAATACGAAGGCTGCGATCAAACGTGAGTGATGCTCAACTTGAGACAAACCAAATCCCCGATTACTCATCAGTAGTCAGATGACAACCTTAGGTTTTGGTGCGAAGAATTCAATAAGTCTAAAAGTTTTCCTGCTATCTCCTTATTTTATGCGAATACTAACGTACCACTAACATTTCCTCGATAAATCTAAATGCTATGCAGTGTTTTCATGAGACGATGCTCAACCATAGTCCTCAATAATTCATACAAAGTCGACCCCAGAGGACTATCCATTGAGAATCCGTTTATTCCTTTACATCCCATGTTTGGAAAATAAAATTTAACATTTTCAATACACAATATCGCCAAAGATTTCGGGATATTGGTTGGAACGTTAACCCTTATGTTAGTAGCCAGTACAGAATCAACGACAGAATCGATCGTTTCTCTTGGTGGCACATTTGTGAAAACAGACTTTTTGTCCTAAGATCATATAGGCTTTTCTTTCAGATCCAGATTATGTAGAATGTCACACACCTCAAACGAACCTTTCAGACACAAGTTTGAAGCAGGTGTGCGAAATGACTGCAAAATATCTACTAATCATTCAGCCAATCTGTGATAAGATAAACCCGCCATTGTAAGGATTGACCTTAATGGTGTTTGTGGTTCGTGAATTTCTGGTAAATCGTGTAGTTACGAGGTCACATTGCAATTAGATTAGTTATCGTATTGGACGTGTTTGGAACGCTGAAATAATCCGAGGAATCCAGAGGGGTTAAGGCATTCAACAATTACCTGAATTTCACTACTCGTCAGGTAAAGGTGAAAGAATCGATCAAGTTCGCCACTGACTGCATTGATCGCACGAATACCTGAAACCCTGTTGACAGGCTCTACGCTTGAACTGTGTCAAAAAAGAAAGATAGCACTGAAATGCTGCAGCGGGAATCATCTTGATGCTGACCGCAGCGGAATTGTCGAATTTGAACGGAATGTTGCGCTGCGAGAATCAGCAGATGAAAATCTCACAGATCGGGGATGAGAATTGTTCAATGCTTTCGTGAAACAGGTGATTGTCAAACGAACTCAGAAGAAACGAGCTTCACTATCGTGCAGTCTCTGCTCTTTCTGGCCGCAAGCAGAATTTCCAAGTCAACCAGAAAGTTGAGTACACATTCTTTCCAGTTTACAACTTGATCGTATCACAATCGAAGCGACTCCGCTGGGTTCTATGTTTCGTTGCCCACAACGTAAGAAAGAACGTCTATAACTTGAAGTGCAATCCAAGAATCTTGTCAGTCAAACACAGTATCTAACCGCACGTTCGATAGGTGACATCGAGTTAATTAAAATCACACGTGTTAACTGCCGCCAGGTATATCGTAAACGTACATTGGGAAAGAAAGGGCCTTTGATCAAGAAACATATGGATCCATTAAAGAAGCTTCAAAAGAATTCAGATATTATCCTCAACAGACCAGATAAAACAGCTTGAATTGTTTTATGAATAGAAGTGATCACATTGAGAAACTGAGTAATATCTTCGCAGACCAGAGTAAGTTTCGTAGAGTTTCTAAAGAAAAAGACTAAACTGAATATGCCGAACGGGTCACTCGATGTCTGAAGTCACTAAAGGACGAAAGTTTATAACGGCCGCGACTTATGAGCAACTAAAGCCACAGGTTTCTGTTATACCCGTCTCTACCGACTAACAAAATCCACAAGCCTAGTGTGGCTGTTTGTCCGATACTCGAACTCAGTTTACCACTCTAAGGCCAAGTGGCTGATGAGATGAGGATCGAACACATGAATGCCACACTCGGTTCACTTAACACGTTTGAATTCGCTGAGTGCCTACAGAATCTTAGTATGAATTCCCAGAAATCATGTTCATTGGACGTAGTGTCGGCATTCGTAAACTGCGCTGCTAAACATTGTAATTTTTGCCTGTGATTAAATGTTTGAGACCGGATTCGATGTTAACTTAGCAACACTGAAACTGAAAGAGCTTCTGTTCCATTGCACAGTTTATGTCAAACTGCTATTCAACTATGTGCTCTATCGACAGACAGATGGTGTAACAATGAGATCCCCGCTCGGACCTTTCCTGACCGGTATGTTCATGTGAAAGCTTGAACGCATCATGCTTCAGTCTACTATCAGTCAGTCCAGTCAATATTATCTACATGTGGACGTTATATTTATCATTGCCAGCACGGATACTAATGTGTTCGCTACTTGAGAAGTTCAACCACGCCTTACATTCAGTTAAGTTTACGCTTGCGGAAGAGACTGAGAACCAAATATCCCTCCTGGATGTTTATTTTCATCGACAGATAAATGACACCATTCATCGCAGGATTCATCGTAAAAATACCTGGAAAGGTCAACATACAAACTTTCACAGTTTCTTGTCACCAAAACAAAAGATAAATCTTGTACGTTGCTTGACTAACATAGCATACAGAATTTGTTCAGCGGATCCACTAGACAGTGAACTCAAAGTTCTGGAGAGCTTACTCTTTAATACCGGCTATCTGGGACGATATATCTTGAGAAATGTGATCAGAACTTTACCCAAACCCGAAGTACAGGAAACAAGAAAGAAGCCTGTGTATATTCGACTGCTGTTCAAAGTTGACAATGCCGCAGGCAACCCATCAAAAGCTGTCTGATTGAAAACATTTTGTATTGAAAAGGTTATCGGAATCAGGCTGCTTGATTCGGTATTATGCCATCAAAAACGGTTTGTTCAGGCGCTGCGTCTACTATGGTAATAAGTCCACCGGATCAATGGCCAATCTGCGCAGTAAAAGCAATGGACGAGAGTGACGTAACCGACCAACCAAGCCATCGACAACTGACCATCCACCGACCTAATTTCTGTGTATTAAATCCGATCGACTTCTGGATCTAACTCTATCTCCTTGTATAATTGTACCGGCTTGAAGGTGAATTATCGTACATATGTTCACCTTTATGTCATGAGGCTTCATGTACTTGTACAGCCTTTACGTTATGTACCTTCGTTAAAGTAAAATCTGCAACTCACAGCAAGTGTGTTTCTCCACCATCTTTATGTAGTCACATTGGCTGTCCGATAGAAAACTTAGGATTTCTGAAAGGATGACATCTTCACATATTTATGTTTGTTCATCACAACAACTTCAAATGTTTTGTCAGTTTTTAAGACAGTTATATCCTTCTAGTTTGCTAGTTCCTTGAGGGCTTGATAGTGTTCATTACGGAGTAAACATGTTTGTTTAGTGGAAAAATTAAAAAAATTATATGGTAAATCCACTGTTTCAACCTTAAACCAATCACGGATTTCCTCGGATGTGGAAACTAACTCTTCCAATCGGTCCCATTGACTATTGAATTGCGCCTGCTTTTGCGAGACGTCATTAATCCTATGCCGGCATTCAAATTGAAGTCCAAACGAAATCACTTCCAATTGGATATGAAAACTAGATCTCGAAGTGAACTTCACAACTAATTTATGCGACCCGCTGGAAAATATATTACATGGCCTGAAACAGAACAAGGATTATCCTAAATGTGCCATGCTTCAGTATCGAGTAGGTTAGGTAGTTGATGTATGAGCATAACCCTTTCAGTTATACATAATCTTCACTGATGTTGTGTGTAGCAACTGACGAGAGCGTACTGACTGGTGATACCATCTTGCCAAACCGGTTTTCTGATTTTATTGCTCAAATTCGTAACTGGAGAAAGACGTTTTATATTTTTTGGTTACATACGAAGTCTTTACTAACAGTTATGGTATGCTATATGGAAGTGAAATAAAAAAGGGGCCTCACACATACTATTGTTGAAACGGTCAATTGGTCGTGATGTAGTAAGTTATCTATAGAACAGGAATCAGTCAGCTAGCTGGCGGCACCTGTTGCAAGCAGTATGCGAATATTAACGATTTAATCCTCAAGGTTGTCTGACTAGATAACACGCCGAAATACCCCACGGATTATTCATTTCGGCATTTGTCGATCAGTAGTGAACACTCATTTAGTTCACGGGATTCAACACGTAACTCGGTAGATTCAACTAACACTCCCACTGTTGTTGTACTTAGAGAGTATTGATGCGTCAGGAGTTATTTACCCGACGTCTGGGGGTAACCTGTTTACGTGTTCCTATTAAATGAATTCATAGTTTGCCAAGGGTAACTGATAGTGCGTTTCGCTTGAATGTGTTTCACTTTTTGTTTGTCGTGAGGATGGCGCTACTACAGAGTAAGCATTATTATTGAGGTATGATTGTATATTTTTCAGTGGTCGTCAAGATTTGAATATCATTTCGCAAGGGCAACTGAACCGATGGGCCATCGTTTAGATTCGATAGTAGAAAAGCTTATCTGCTGATGTTTTTGCGAGTAGGACTGAGGTTAAGAACTTGCCGTTAGGGTGAAAATGTGAACTTTAAAGCAAGTGGTTATATGAGACCATTGACACCTAAGAAGATTAATTCGATAAAGCTCCATAAAATGGAAGATCTACTGAACAACAGGTGGAAAACTGCAAAGACAAACTAAGTGGATGATTGATACCGTATCATTTAACAAATCTAGTTGACTTCTTGCATATTCATATGCAGATGAAAATGAAATACTTCCTGTCGTTGAAACGCTATTATCAAAATATCGATTGTCTACACTAAGTACGTCCCTCAGAAAAATGTATCACATTGAGTACCACATTTGTACAAAAGCCAAACGAAACCAGTTCCTCATAAGTTAAAACGCAATATTCCTGTTGAACAGAACCTAACTTTGTATACACTGGGTACTGGGCTGATTACAAGATGCATGAAAATATTGGTGGACAATCACAACACTTCCATTGATAGCATAGTACCCGACAAACACCGAAAGCGGGAACCTGACTTAAAACCTGTTCAGCTGACCTCAGAATAAAACGTTATGCAACGGGACTTGTTACGCAACAGACGGGCAGCAAGCGAACCTCATAAGCATAATGTGGACTTGTTTAAAAACACTTGTTTGCAGTTCAGAACAGGCGGAATTTTGAAGTGAACCAGCCGATCAGCTTATATGAATACGAAGGCTATGTTCAAGTGTGGGTTGCGTTCCACGTGAGATAAAAGCCCATACTCAGCCTGTTAAACGACACTGGACGGTGCGTATTGTAACTGCGACATATTTGAATGAAACAATGTTATGACGTAAATCACATACAACTATCAGGCTTATTGCTCCCACCCACATTTTAGTCTAAAGTACCCGTGAATATTGCTAACAGGACATCGATGTACTACTATATGTCATCACATTACTTGCGCGAATAATACAACACTGAAATGTAATAACCCTTCGAGACACTGAGAACAATTTTAGTGAGATGGAGGCATTAGTCGAAGGCCCATATCTGGTCTGACAGTTACAAATCACAAACTGTCATATACAATGTTTTAGATTAACGTCAGTCGGGCTTGCTAGACAGAAAGTGACATTTCCAAGTAGCAGCCGTTTTGACGTGACAAATAAGTGTTCTCGAGTTAGACAAAACGGGGAACAGATAAAATTTTATACGGCATTTTTGAGTAACAACTAACCATGCAACATCGACTGCCTAACAAACCACACGTGATTTCCTTCTCAATCCGATGCTGGCCGTCAAGCATTAACATCAACATCATCAACATTTTATCTTGTTGATGAGGTCAGTTAGTGCCAATATGTGAGCTGCTGCGGCGACTCACTTGTTCAGAAGCATAGGTGGTCGATGACATTCACAGCGCAACGCAGATAAGCAAACCCCGACTGTCGTGACGAATCGTGTTCGGCAGCCTCAGTATTTATCCATGTTTTGCCTGCGACCGACCTCATGCTGTTGTCAGTGTTTGTTCAGCGGTTGGATTATGGCGACCCATTAATTGGCCAACTATAGAGCCGGTTAGTTTTGTTAGCTTTGTCAAACTAAGGATTCAACCTATGCTAAGAGAAAACCGGTTTCCTTCTTTTCAAAATGAGATTTACGGGCATACTTTTCGTAAAAGCCGCTAGTTCACAAGGCCCATCAGTGCATTCATCAAGTTCAGAGCATCAATTCACAGAAAGAGTTGGAGAAACTGGTTAAAAATTTCCTCGCATTAGAAGCGGACATCTTTCATCCTCTCTTTCTCGGGACGAATAGGTCAAGTACAACCGGTTGGGTAGCCGTTAAGATCCTTCAGTAGTACCTTGTTTAATTCCGTGAAAAGTACAGCTGTTTCAGATGCCTGCTATGCAACCACTTAACCGTCGAGCCCATGAAGGCAGACACATTTGTGGATTTGCGCAGCCGAACTTTAAGAAATTAAAAGCGGTCACTGCCATTACGCAGTGCAACTTGTTTTTGTAACCTTCTTTGGGTGTTCACTGGGTTGAGAACCTGAAACCAACCCCTTTATTGCCAATGAATATTCAGCCTGGTCTTGAGTTACTTATGCCTTATCGGTTTACTTCTTTAGGTTGAGCACTAGGGGTGTTGATATATCGCAACTGTCTGAAACACAGCTGAATGAAATGCTTATGTCAGAATGCTACCTGAACAACTATCCCACAATTGTGGGTGAGGTTGTGAGAACCCAAACTCACACAAAGTTGGAACTGCAACGCGTTTCCTAGCGACTTTTACTACTTTAAGGAAGGTAAGTGTATACGGTGTGTAATACGGCGACTGCAAACGTTGTCGGTTTCGCGTTCGAGGACGTGAAGATACCCATGTTCCGCCCACGGTTCTCGGACTGACAGTCTGGACAGGCGTTTGTAGTTAATATTTCATCTGGCCGTGCTTTCAGATAACTAAAATCAATCAACACTCCAAATATTCGTCGCTGAATTAATGCAGGCAATGTTGTTGATCACCAGTGACTCAAGAAACGTCATGAGGTTTAGTTTGGAAAGGCTGGTTTCCAGTTCTCAACCCAATGAGTTCATTAAGAAGGTGATAATAGTGGTAGGAGTTGTATGATCATACTAATGCCCTGTAAAACTTAGTCTTCTCCTTGGCGAAACCACGTTGAGATATATCAGAAATTCTAATTTACTCAAAAAAGCTTTTGCTTAAAAATAACACAATACAAAACCAAAAGTTTATACGCTGCATGTAATAAATGCAGTTTTGACTTAACGAGATGATACACGATTCCCACAACATACTACTCTTGTTGTCATGGTAATGCCATGATTTCGAAATGGTGACTTCGATCGTTAATAGTCTATTCAACACTGTAAAAAATATGACGCACCATCACCTAATTATTTCCTATATTAGTGTATAGCTCAAAAATGATTACGGTTACCTTAGCTGGTCTTTCACAGTCCGCTCTGTCGTTGTTTGAACTTACCAAGCTGCAGGAGAATAAAAAAGTTCATAGTAACTTCTTTACAACTTACAGTAAGTCTACATTACTACAGCTATAATGCCAGTAACATTTATTGTTAATAAACGAAAAGTTTTTCAGACATTCACACACCTTTCGGTTGCGCAGAAAATCGTAAAAACTTTTCCACAGTTAGCTATTTACCAGGACAGACTGTTCGTTTGGTTACACATCACTCCAAAAACTACTGAACCATTTTCGAAGCAGCTGAAAGATTTTCGGTAAATTTGTAATCACAAACTAGGACTCAGACAAAAGGTAGTGCATTTTCGGTTGAATAGTACACACTGTGAACCTCAATCTGAACATATCGGCGGTTGTTTTTGTAAGTCGTTAAGAGTCAGTATTGTGGTAGAAATGCCATTTAATTCAAAGGAATTTGTTCCCTTTATGAACTTGAATGAATGTGTGAGAAGACGTAAACCATGTGATTTTCTCCAGAGTAACATTTCGTATATTCTAATCACGGATGGACAGGTAACTAATGTTACACATTAAGATAAGGTTTAGGAGGGCGGAAATAATGGCTTAGGATACGTAAATGAAGATTAAACAAATGGGGATGCTGACTACCAGGTCAGCCGCAACGTCAACACAAAATGTTTTTGAACGCACAGAGGGAGATTGTGACGTCTGATAGTCAAAGCCTCATCACACTGGAGGATGTGTTTCCGATGGCTTTGAAAATTTACGAAGAATGCATCACAAACCTTGACTCTTTGTCCTCTTTGGATTAGGTATTTTGTTATTGTTGACTCTGGGTTCTGTCCGTTGGTCTCTATGAACGCGCTTGGAGTTTCTGGTTGTGGTTCCAACCACGTTGATAGAAGAAGCTAGCTGTTAGTTTGTCCTCCCTATGTAGCTTATACAGCAACTACATGAATATTTGTATAAATAATGAGACGTGACAGACGTAAGCTGTCTGTTCGTAGCCTAGGAGACCGGTGAGGTCTTGGTTCGCTGTATTATACATAGTTTTACAGCCTTATATTATTTGGATACAGCAGCTGTTAGACGTCTTTTAGTAATTGTTGACCAGCCGTCCCCTAGAAACGGGAGTTCTAAGCACACCGTCTTCTTTGGTACCGTTGTTTCTTGTATCTTCATGATAATGATACTGGTATATTTCTTGGTAAATTGCAAAGGGTACCCGTTGGCCAACATCGTATCTCTGAGTGTGATTAATTCTTGTGGTAGATTATCATCTGTGCATAGCCTCCGTGCTCTGTGAAAAAGCGTTCAAACAAGGCTTCTCTTATATTGCACTGGACAGAAACTTTCCAAATGTGCATACTGTCCTGTCCAGGTAGGCTTTTTGTAAATAGATCTTCCTATCGTGCCATCTGATCTTCGGGTAACTAGAATGTCCAAGAATGGAAGACAGCTGTTTACTTCGTTATCTCTAGTTGGCTTGAAGTTGGGATTCAACTCCGAAAATAACGCGTTCAGATCACTTGAATTATCAAAAATAGCCGGGATGTTGTCTACATAGCGCTTGTACAGTAGTGGCCTTGACAACCTTTCACCTAATGCAGATTCTACCTCAACCATGAAGAAAACAGTTAGTAGTGAACCAAGTAGACTGCTGCTGGATGACGAAACAAACCGTAGGAATTTTCCGCGACTGTCAACGTTTGATTCACAGTTGTCAATAAAAATGGGCAATTGAACTTATTTTAAAAATGCGCTTTGGTGGGGTTTTAATAAATGTCTGGGGCAGAAACTGGTTGTGGCAATAATAAACGAGAAGGAATCGAACGAAGCCTTAAACCATGTAGACAGTTCATTCACCAGAAGAAATAATGTTTCAGTAAAACGCTCAGTACATTTCAAGATCACTTTAAATCGTCATTTGCCATTTTTGTCGTTTGTGCCGATTGCGTGCAAACAAGTTCTCGCACGAACGCCGTTTCTTTGGATTCGGCAATTCTGCACTGACTGCACACAAGGACAGAAAGCAACATAAAGGAAGGTCTTAGTCATAAGTGGATACCCTCACAGGTTTATTGGTATTCATAGCAAACGAAGACTGCTTAAGACTGATAGCTTAACGGTTGGGATGAAACAGATATTCCTGACTCAACCATTTAAAGATAATCATATAATTACTGTCATAATTTTTTGAGCCGCGGTCCGCAATGATTCGCTGATACCGTACAGTTGAGTAGCATCTTCTAATTTCATCTCGAAAGGACACCCGCATCTTATCGAAATATTCTATTTCTCCTATAATCTACCAGTTCTCTTGCAGTTGCGTTGCGGTTTATTGGCAGAGCAGACGGTTGCCTACAGCAAAGAAATGTTGTACACATGCCAAAGTGGTTGGTACGCGCGGTCACACAGGAGAATATGACAACAGAGCGTTAGGGCGTAAACTCGACTTCATTCATTCCAGAGTGCATCGAAAACAGGTCAAGTTATTTGACGTATCATTACACAGTCAAAACCAAAAGTTGCTTTTCAAGACATTGCTCGCCGTCTTCCGCTGTGTGAATAAACTGCTGGTTCAAGCAGTTCGTTTGCCAATGTAACTGATGCCAGCCGCTTGTCTCAAGTAAAACACGATGCTTGAACTTTGCAGACGCTGTAACACCCATAGTGTATAAAGCCTCGTTTTACGTTTGCGACTGATACGAGTGAACCAGATTTTAACATCTAGAGGCATACATTCTTTCATCCTTAGCGATTAATGAACGGACTTCAAATTCTTGGAGATTTTGAATGTAGAATTGGTCGAACTTCCCAAAGATGGTTGAATATTATGTCAGTTGATCAACTGAATACTGTTACCGTAACTGGCTCAGATTTTACGTCCAATGACGCACCGTCTTTGATTAGCTTAAATAGACACAAATGACAACAAATATTTTGCTGTAGCCTATGACAGCGGTACCACTACCAAACGTTGTTACACACCAGATCTGAGTAGTAGAACCAGAGAAAGTACAGATTAGAGACCGTCTAGTCAGTTGACCGTTTCAGTACCATTGTGCTTCCTCTTCAATGCTGTCTAATACCAGATCAACCATTACGTCAGCATAGAAGTTATTGTCTTCTCGCGTTGTTTGTTTGTGTTTACATCGTGTAACCATCACCACTTGGTAATTATCGCGATGATGATGATGATGATAACCTTTGTTCATGTGGTTTCTCGTAGATGCACGCATCTGATGGTCTATAGAATACTAAACGCCTCATAATGACGTGAACTTATATTAGGTTCGTGTACGTGATTTCCCACAAGTAGCAGTTTTTGGTGCGTTGTCTCAGGGATCCCAGGTATCAAACAGTGTGTAAAGAGTGGCTAGCACCTGTTCTCAAAACCGTTACACAAATTGCGCGTAGCTTGTTAATTAGTGACGTAAACGCTGTCAATATTATTTAAGCTAACATGTATTGTTTTTGGTCTTAGGAAATTTCCATGATTGTCTAGGTATGAGGTCTCAAACCCATTCGAGAATGTGTAGTTCAACCGTTCTTCTACCGTTTTGTTTATGACTTGAGCGAATTTTGCAGAGATGGCGGCGGAGATTGGCTCGAATTCTAATGCGTCGTAGCGTCTATAAATGACTGTTTTGAAACATCCACGTTCCCAAGCGGAGTCTGTGGAACTAGCGGTTGAGTACATAACAACACTAGTAACGTATCCTCAGTATTAATATTCAACGACACAGTCCTGCTATGGTACCAGCTCAGTAAGGACTAGCAACATCATTTCCAAACACCCAATAAATCAACAAATGCACTGAACGCTACCCAACTTTTTTGCAACTCTCGTCCCTCCAACACAGATACTCCAAACGACCCTTGTTGAAAAAAGCACTAGACTACTAGGTCTTTTTATTAGAGCTCGCGAGTAGCGCACATGCTTACTTTGATCGGTCCATCTGCCAGTCAACAACCACGTTAACGATTACATCGCTAAAATTATGAACATTACAAAACTTCCTACATAGTAAAAACAAGAAGAATGAAGAAACCCAGTTGGTAAGTGAGGTTCTGTCAACGGAACTTGAAAGAGAGTTAAATAGTTGCAACAGCAATCTGCTAGTTTATCAGCAGCGCCATCAGCGTTAACTTCTACAGGAAACTTCGCACAACATATGTATTTCTCCTTCGCGTGGATACATCCTATTCTTCAGGTGACAGACAAGGAATTGACATGTATGCAAACATATCCAATAATTTGGAAACGGGACCTCGAAAACCCGATGGATTACCGCAGCTACGTTTGCGTATACAATGAGGAGTTATATGTGCAGATTAAAGTAGCCTCGAAAAGGGTCACATGTCGACACCAAAGTAACTCGTGGGTTGCATAAACGCCTGTTATGCAGACGATGTCGTTTGGTGTGCCCTGATCCATACAGCCCCAAGGAAGGTCTGTAACTTTGGGTTCAGACTGCATGAGAATATTTGGGACAAACCAGATGGATCAATTTTTGACCTGCTACCACGATGTATCTAGAAGTCGACGTCGAGGAGTTCCGAGCAAGGGGCTCACCGGATTGAGATCGTTAACGCAGCACACTTATAACCATTTCGAAAAGTTTTATGCTACTTCTTAGGTTAGTCATCGATCTGGTCTGTCTAAACATACGTCAACATCGCTGTAGATGAACTAATACACCACGTACGAGACTGAACGGGCAGACGAACTGCGTTCTCTTTTATGCAGAACCGATCTTTTTGTAGTTTGACACAAGGATAACTACTCACCTATATACGTCCTTGACGAGACAAGTTCCAGTTTATGCTTGAAATCACTCGGCTAGTGAGTCACAAGAGGAAGAGCACATTTTTCGTTCAAAACGAGTAAACAGACTCGTTACTTCCAAACTTCGGGTAATCTTTTGATGACCAACCGTTAGTAATGAGTTCTCTGGTGTCTGTTGTTCTGCCTACATGTTGTCAAATATTCAACTAAGCTAGGCTCAACGAAACACGTTTCTGACCAAACCACTTCTGTATACCGTTTGCACAAAGTTTGAAGAGTGAAATTAGTATATGCTTCATGTTACACTCCGACGGGCAGAACGCTGTTACGTGTCATACTTACGCTTGGTGATTAATACATCTAAAAACATTCAGCTGCCATCAGGCTCAACTGTGTGCAATGTAGATAGATTTGAATGCATGTGCTATAAGGATTGAATGAAACACATCGTGAACCAATTGAAATCATTAAAGTTGCAGAAGACTTTTTTGTTATCGAGATGTAACCCCGGGGTTTTGTTGAATGCAACAGTCAGGGTCATATATAAGTAAGTTTTTGCATACAAACTGGCAAACACCTTCCAGTAAACAAAAATCACTTAGAATCAGCTTAATTTGGGTATTCACCATTAAAATTCAGATTTTTTCTTAGTGATTACCTCACTATTGCTTCGGATAAATTCAGGCCGGTCCAGTTTAACACACTTTCTTAAAATAGAGGTTGGACAGGAATTAGCACTTTCAGCAACTGAGGTGAAACTTCGTCGAACTTGATAAAAGCTGGAATAACAATGAAAACTTTATATTTGACGAGCAATTTATGTTGAAGAAGAGGGCGTGATCAAGTTAAGTATGTCATGAGAAGGTAGTTATGTTAACAGTTTTCGACTGAGGGATGGGTTACGTGAAGTGTTCAAAGGTTTCTCGACACACTCATCAAATATTGCACATTTTAACGGTTCAGTTAACACAGACAGAACGACAGATAAATTGACGTCACGGAGTGTGTAAAAACTAAGAGATGTTGGTGAGTTAAAGAGATCGCATGGATAGAACGAGTAAAAGACAAAGGTTGTTTTCATCGGTTAACTGTTCGGTTATCAATAGAGAATGATTCGACTCTCAACTGCCCGGCGACAGATAGGGCAAGCAGTGACCTGATCCCCGCACCACTGACATGTAGCATGACCACACATGAACACCAAGTTCCTTGATCGGTCCAAGCAGATCGGGCATCGAATCTAGGAAAACGAGTCAAATATGCGGTAAGACAGTGATCATCATTAAGGTCATTTGCGACTTGGTCACCAAAATTTTATGACCAAGGTTAGGCTTCGTTCAATAACGCAGTCATATATATCATCGGTTTTGTCAAAAAAGCGTAAAAGGACTAAACACATCCATTTTTATCACAGACCCACAGGTTCTCTAGATCCCCTTCCTCTCCATATTTCAGACATGTTCCGATAAATTTTCACAGCAAGATAACCCAAGTTACCTGTTCAAATATTCACAGTTTCATAAAAACACTGATAAGTTACTCCTTTTTATTCGACAACAGAACAGAAAATGCTCTCGGTTGGTTTGTGAAGAGTTGAACTCTCAGTGGTTTATCCTAGCCAGTGTGGTTAGGAACATAATTGTCTCTTGAGATCACTTGCTAACGTTTATTCAATAAGTGACGTTTGAATGATAAAAACAATCGGTATCAGGTAACAAACTTCTATGCTAAAATCTTATTTGGAAACATCCGGCTCTTACTCGGATGCGTAAAATAACGTAAATAAATCCACCGTCGTCCTTTGCTCTTCGTGGAAACAAAGTTCATTAGTGTCCGTATACCGTCTACTGATTCAAAAAACTATTACTTTCTGCACATTTATGTATTCAAACACTAACCTTCGTTCATTTCCTCCTCACTTACATTGACTATGATCTGCTCACTGATGCATCGCATTATTACTGTGCACGTTTACTGCACTGTTGTATGGTCTAGTTGTTCTACGAAATGATAGGGAAGAACTGTGAAGGTTCGTTTATAGAAAAGAAACTTCAGAATCGAATAGAAAAGCATAAACAGCTATTTCGCTGAAAAGCTCATTTTTTCTACGTTTACATGCATACGTGTGCACTGTTGGAAGCATCCAATTTTGGGAGTAGTGTGACGCAGCGACTAGGATCAAAAGTGGTCTGCACACACTCATGTCACTATGAGCGGCTTGTGATCAGAGAGTTGTGGTCTCATTCCCGCTTTCTGTGTCCATTGTGAAACCGACAGAATGGTGAGTTTACACACATTTAGATATGTGCGTAGATAGATAGTCAAAGAAGTTTGCATTTAAAAATTTTTAGGTTTCCTCCATTCGGCAAATATTATAATGCCACTAAGACCATTGTTAATTTTCCGAATGACGGACGATTTGCAAATTAGCAATATTTTTTTAAATGATAGTAAGAACGAATACACAAATATATTCACTATATCACCACTGTCACTAACGACTGTAACATACTCAAACTCGACAGCCTTTCAACAAGTACAATGACCGAAGGCTTTGGGCAGCTGTACGCTTTCGACCTCCAACGATTACACAGTCCAGAAAGTTATGTGAACTTACTGTGTTAAGGTACGTCATTGTTTCATCAAATTACAACTTTTCCTAGTGACCGGCGTTAGTATTCAATAGCAGGAACAACGCAAAAATATATCACACGCCATACTGGGCTTTCTTGAAGAAATTGATCACCCCTCTCGGAAAAAATGAACCCCTCGAATCTGTCTAAATGAAACTGGGTCAGTAGTCACGTTAGGAGTCGAGTATATTTAATAATCAAATCCCTGGACATATTTGTGTTCAAACCTTAATAACATGTTAACATTCTATGTGAAAACGAACAAGATTCAAAATTAGATGTCTAAATTCCCCAACTAGTATCTTTGAAATAACGGTAGTGTGAGAAAGTAACAACATGTTCAGGAAGGCATGGTTCATTGCTTTGTCTTTGAGATAGAACGACTATGGAGATGCTGTTGAGCTAATAACAGTTTGAAAGTTTTGCTAGCCAAACTAGTTTGCTGTAAGTCAACCTCTGCCATTGTGCGGATCATCGCCTCGTCTCTGTATCATCAATACACTAGTTGTGATTGTTCGTTACTTCTTTTCTCTGGTTTTGAATTGCATCGGAACTGTCTGTGATTGCTGAATTGTGTATAAACTACATTTGTCGTCTCGTTACAGTTACACAAACCGGTTTTATTGTGAATGGATTACATATTTGTACACACTGTTGATCAAATATACTATCTCAAATAGTTGATTGTTGAATACAAGTCAAGGGGTGAATAACGACACATTCACTGATGTATTAAAATAGAATATAAAATCCCGTTTGTCACACTTTATGAGTTTAGGAGGTGGTGACTTTGAGGGTTAGATAGTTCTGGCTACGCTGATATGAGTTGTCCTTACTTGCAAAATGTTTACTAAGTTATGTTTACCTATGTTTAAGTAACCGCTAATTAGCTGAAGCATCTAGGTGGAGCACAATAGTCACCCAAAAAACAAGTTTGACCATTTTAATAGTATTGGCACGTGAAGTACAACAAATTTATGTTCCATGTTGCCTTGCTTTTATTACTGCGAACTATTGCCCCTTTGTGTACATTCTCTTTGAAAAACAATAGTGTAAAGATTTTCTAGAGGTTAACTGCAGATAATACGTAACATCTTCTGAACCATATGCTGAATATCATTCTGCCCCTCTTTGTAACACTATTATCTCTCAATTTACCGCACAAATCGAGCTGCCCATAATCCGCCAGAAAGCACTCAGTTCCATGTATTACTTCAAGGGTTCAGGATCACTTTCCAAAAATCCGCCTTTCTGAAGATTGCGAACTGTTGGTAAGGCTAGGTCCAAATCGCTTATTGTCCACAACATCCATAACATTTGAGTCACTGCTGTTTTCCGGTTCATGGCAATAAAACTAAACAAGTAACAGTTGATGTCGGACTGTTTAGGTAAGGATCACCAACAAGTTTGGAGTACGTCCTAACTTTGTAAGAACACTTTTTAATCCTTACAGATTTTGAACAAAACAGTTGGAACAGGAAAAGTATTAGATGCAAACATTCAATATTTACTAAGGAATACCACATCTAAAATGACATTAACTTGCCTTTTATGGCAAATAAGTACGGTTATGAATAATCATACATTAGTTCGGGAGTGAACCCGTAAGTCCGGAGAACGCGCAGGTTTACGAGCAAATGCGTTTGTATGCACAGAGTCAGTTAGAGTCATTGATTATGATCGCCTCAGCAAACCGCAAGAGTCTTGGACTGGAGTGACGTAACAGGATTCTAAGGACACTATCCAGATCGATTGTATGACTTCCCAGTCGTGACAACGTTGCACACAGTGTCAGTTATTCTGACTGTATACGCTGACGTGGTTTGGCGCAGAACACTGTTTAGCGATGACCCCCGATTACGGTTTTTGTAGACAAGGAAACCTGACAATCGTCTTAGGATTTGTTGACTGTAAAAATCTTCCAAATCACTTGACAGCTTAAACCACAAATTCAATAGATGGCATTATACTGGGTGGAAAAAATCACATCTCAAGAACCGACCTGTTGGTTTACGAATTAGAGGGTACACTGTCCACCAAGAGAAAAATATGGTGTATTGCATTCACAAACGTTCTGGTTCCACTCCTCAAACCAGTTGCTGCAAAATAAACACTGTCATTTAAGTAGACTCGTTAGATAGTGCAGGACAGTGAATGATCTAATACCGACACTTCTGACAGGCTGTTGTAGACTCGATTTGACAACGAAATTCGTTTTCCGTTTATTGATGCTGTTCCTATCGGCACGTAATAAGGTGGCGAGGTGTTTGGTTAACAAGTCACTTTCGTTCAGAACATTTCCTTGAGAACAAGTGGATAATCGGAGGCTGCACAGTAATGGGGAATGGCTTAATTCGCACGTAGAACGTTTTCTGTTCCATAAGTCTGAAGCAGCAGAGGCGCTTTATCGGGTTGGTCTTCATATTGAGATTTCTTACAGACAGGCTTGTGGCGGATTTAGCAACAATTTACCCGGCCTATAGTAACAATGAGATCGCTCTCCCACAGGTAGCTGAAAAGAAATATCCTTGTTTTCTGATAACTGTATCCTATAAAGGCAAAGTCCCTTGTGTCCTCTTCTGGAATGTTAACTTGTCAGAAACTTCAATTTTTCAATTCCACCTATCCGAGTTTTTGCATGTTGACATTTCGGTCACCCGTAAAGTCAGATCAGCGGCTTTTCACCTCGAGTGCTTTGTGGAAGCACTCAGCCAGTTTCTGAGGAGTTGCTGTAACTTTTGTGATCGTTCTTTTTTCTCCATCTGATATATTATGCGAACAAGTTTAATTACGTTGTCTATTCTGCTGGTTTTCCTCAGCAGCTTTACGCGTTGTTACTCGAATTTTATTATAAAAGAGCTGCTGGCATTCAACAATATTTACGATCTAATCAGGCAACTAGGAAGAAGTTTTCTGTTTGGGTAAATGATCGAATGCGTTTTAGTGCAGTGCTCGTGTAGGTGCACTCTAGCCAATGTGCACGACCTATTTAAACTGGTACCATATGTTGACGGATCGATTTCTGTTGTTTGAGCAAGCTGGTCAACAAATGGGCATAGAACGAAAAGACGACTGGAATAGAAAACAGTAGACGATTGAGTGACTGAGCATAAAATGCGTTCGATGATTTACGTGGTCCGCCAGTCCACTGGACTCACAAAGTTAAAGATTGACAGCTTGAGTGTGTGACGCTTCGTCACAGACACACACGTCCATGGAAAATTTTACACGGAGATCTTCGGTCATGCGAACTGCAGTCACGTTGACTAATTTTTGGCTAGACGAAGCGGCATTTACATGGGCAGATAAAAGCCCGGGATCATTGCAAACGGTCATTCAATTGAAACATGTACAGGTCCGTTTAGCGGTTTGGATGACCTATAACAGCAGTGGAATATACCTTTTCAATAAAGTGGAAATAGACATTCTTAAGAGAGACATTCAAACGCTCACCTGTTCGCGCATCACCTGCAGTTCGTGCTTTAGTTTGCTCAGCTCTCTGTCACACAGCTGTACTTTGGTCTGTCTCTGTCGGATAGACACGGCCTCCGATCGTCCCGTCAATCGATTGTTGGGCGTGATTGGCTGCAGTGAAGATTGTGTGAATAATGAAACACCTTTACTAACAGACTACTGGTCTACCAATATGGGGACTGTTGTAGTGATGTTTCTTAAAGGTCTAGGCACTCGGAGTTACACACATTGGGGAATGTTTGCAGACTTTCGATTGTGCTCCGTACTGAGATCATGAATCTTTATACTGTTTAGTAGTGCAAGGAAAATAACATATGCATCCCAAAGATTCTTGAAATATTCATCGGGATAGTTTCATACTGAACGCAATGCTTATGACAGAGAATGCACAAAATAAAACCATTAGAATAGAACTATGAATAAATGTTTTATTTAAATTTACAGACAAACTGCCATTTCATTCAGCCAGGTTAACTTCCTTCCGGAATAATGTCCGTTTTAATCAAGATGAGGAGTACAAGCATGACACTGTTCTACAGGAAGTATCGACACAAGGTTGTATCTTTAAACTCCTTGCTCAAGCTGTCATACTATCTATCTGAACTGTGAGGTACTGGCAAAAACGTTTTTTGTTATCAATTAATGTCTCATGGTAAACTGAGTGCACAATTTGCACTAAAAATCCGCTATTTTCAAACTAGATTTAAAAAAATAACAATCTGTTTGTTTACAGAAACACAGAAAGATATCAGGAAAATCAGTCCGTTATTGAAGGAGACGCATTGGTTAAGTTTTGAACGCTATCAACAATAATATAAAGAACTGCACAAGAATTCCTTTTCAGTTGTTACAAACATACTTCACGTCACTCGTTATTTCAATATACTATTGAGAACTATTTTGACTAAAAACCTTTTTAGTGGACACCAAATTGGAGCTAGTTAGAAACCCGTGTTGATTAAAAAGTATCTTGATATTCTTTTGCAAAGTTTTTACTACATAAAATTTAAATAATTACGTTTAGTCTATCATAGAAACTGTATAAACCTGTGAAAACTAGTCCTAAATGTGCATTTAAACGGATGTGGAAAATTCCATTCACCGGCTGTGACCCATTAGATGGGATTTGGTCGACTGCACATCTTCCATTCGGGGCTCTGTCCCTAGACATGAAAATGAGTAAGTGTATTCTCGCACACATGCAGTCAAATGATAGCTAGTGGTCAACGAATCATTGAAGGTACATAATTTGAGCGACAAAAACTAAATCTGGGATCAAAGCTAAACAGATCTGTAATCGTGAACACCGCATACCAGCTTCAGAACCATAAAATGCATGACACAGTTATCTAGTGTTGAAGAAACAGCTTTCTGGTCATTTTCCGTGATGCGTAAGATTATTGAACTGTTTTAAAATTAACTTCAAATGGGACAGATTGATGTGAAAATGATGATTGTCTTTAAGTTAACTCGGAAGTACCACGATCGATCAGCTAAAAACAGCTGAAGCTTGAAGAGAAGTGAGCAAATCAAGGCATCAACAAGAACTTATCTCAGAAGCATCCACCAATATCCAACCATTTCCTTTAGACCGCAATTAGCTCCATCGCTCAGGACATTTATAATGACCTATGCACCTTGTGGAAGATAGATCAAGTTTCTAAGATATAGAATGTAGTGCATTCGCTGATGTGCAGCAGATAGGGTTTATGGATTAATAGTCATTCTAGATGTTGACACTAAGAGGAATTAATATAAAAGTGGCTGATGGAAGAATCAAATCAACGAATCTATGAACGCCACATTGTGAACATTAACGCAATTTGTTTAGATGCCACGAATGAACCCCTCTTACTTTCATTAGAAAACGGGAACTGTTGGTGAATGTTAACAATTCGTTCATCCTCGTCGGTCGCATAGTGACAGGAACTATCTCTATGCATACCTATGCCGTAGAAATGACCTTAACTTGTTAGAATGTGACAGATTTAACTGTGGAGCGGCGAAATCTCATAAAATTGTTCTTTATGATATGTTGGTGCACGGGATCAGAATGCCTCTACGTTTATGATTCTTGCAGACTACTGCGCTCTACAACAGATGAGTACAGGAGGGGTTACATCTAAAACCCCGACAGCAGCACCATATGCTATGATGTCAGAGGATACTCTATCTACAATCACGCGTTTTCTCATCGTTATTTGATCCAACAACCAATTAAATTGTGTCTTTCTTCATCCATCTGATCATATTTGGTTTCAATGCACAAGAAAATTTTACGTTCACTGTTTCAGTCATCTTCTATCATGTCAGAGTTATCTCCATGCTCTTTCTTGTTAAGATACGAAGCAAGTGCTTCTGAGCCTATAAGACAAAATCAACGATGACGTTTCACTATGTGCTGGCAGTTTTCTTTATTTTGTTTCGCCGATTGATGACTTAATGTTATTGGTCAAAATAGCGCTAGTTTTCAAGTCGAATACAAGCGATATAAGTGACGGAACCAGAAATTAGAGATACCGACTTGAAGTGAATGACTGAACTGGATTGATTCCAAAGCAATAACTTCCAAGTAAGCAACCAATAAAACGTACAGACCGGAAGAAGATGAGCGTGTCATCTAACTCTGGGATTTCTATCATTTATAATGTCGTATTGGTGGAGAAAATTCACTGAACGGCCCGTGCAAAGATGATCTCATTCTATAAGCTGACAACATTGTAGTGTGTCAATCCGACTCCGTTCCCCAATTGGTTATCGATAATTTAGAAATTTCCAAACTGTGATTCTGACTTCAGCCACACCGGTTGATGCCCCCGAATGCGTTCGGATAATCGCCGTGTTGTGCGGCCTGTGTAGCTTGTTCCACAAGAACAAACAAAATGGTAAACACAAGAAGAGGCGGCCTGAACAGGCAATATATCTTTCAGCTGAAAGCGCGTAGTTGAGCTGCGAACTACGTTTTATTGTCTGCTGCACTGCTCTTCTAGTTTACGATTTCAGCGACACCACCACGCTTGAAGAGGAAGGAAATATAAAGAGACGTTTTGTCTGCAGTTTGTGGTTTATCTGTCTTGGCGCTTATTATCATATTTTTACGGATAGCCACTTTCAACGAGTGTATTAACTATAGGAATAAGAATATCCATTTTACCCGAGAACTCGAATCAAAAGCAGGTATAGT
>LUCH01000481.1:32479-53570 GCA_013368495.1 Paragonimus heterotremus
GTTTAAGAACACTATACCTGCTTTTGATTCGAGTTCTCGGGTAAAATGGATATTCTTATTCCTATAGTTAATACACTCGTTGAAAGTGGCTATCCGTAAAAATATGATAATAAGCGCCAAGACAGATAAACCACAAACTGCAGACAAAACGTCTGTTTATATTTCTTTCTTCTTCAAAGGTGGTGGTGTTGTATTTAGCCTGATGATGGAACACTGAAAACGAGCTTGTTTGGTATGCGTTTCATTTTAGAAATTGTTAACCCTTCTATTTTCCGGCATGGCTAATTAAGTATTGACGGTGGTCTCGTTTTCAGTGTGTGACACAGTCTTGTTTGATTTGCTCGTTGTTGTTACTCAAAACGTTGCGTATATTTTACGTTTTACGTCCGTGGCTGAGTAGAGTTGACAAAATCAGAATGGCTTATGATGTATTTGTTTATTTACTTTTGAAAGAGTACGTCAGGTTGTGGAATACTTGACAAAGGTGTTAATAACCTAGATAGCATTCAAAACAGCGTTGGTGAGGAGATGTAGTCAACAGCTTAGGAATAAACTTAATTGAGCTATAGGCCACTTTTTCGACACAGACGTCTGAAGGTTTGTCCGACTATCACCTTTGATGATTTTGATATCTCTTTTTCAGATCTCACAAATATTAAGTTTCTTTAGAATTACGCCATTTTTTTAAACGGTGTGTGCCAAGCTAACTAGGTTGGTGCAGTACGGCTGAGAGGAAAGACGAAATCCTCGCACTGGTGTTCTAATGTTAGGTGGACAGCGGCAGCCAGCATACCGCGTAGTGGGGGATCTGAATTGAGAGGTTCGAACCGGAGAGAATATAACCATTACTGAAGGTTCACAACGGCATGTAAGCAATGTTCGTTGGCCTGAATGGGTAAGGAAGTTGAACAGTGTTGTTCTTATATAATATTGCGACCCGAGTGCGACATTTCACTTTTCACACTCCGTTCAGCTGTTTCAGTACGACCTGTTTGGTTTAGAACACATTCAGTAGTTAGACGAACATCATGAAAGCCTTCTGGGACAATTTATGTAGACATCATCGCCTAGTAAAGTAGAGTAGAGACAGAAAACCACCAGCTTAACAGATTAAGCTGAGTAAATATAGTCAATACGCTTGACTACTTCCTCTATCGTTGCCTACACAAAAATCTTACGTATTTATCTGTAGGTGCTAACTAATTCGTTCGGTCATATGATACTTGCGACTGACTCCTTTCTGTTTGGTCTATAATCGTCAAGTTTACACTGTTGGTTAAAAGAAGTCGTCTCAAACTCAACACTCAGTCGTCTCCGATAAATTAATTTACGTTTGTGTATTTCATAACGCATATAGAATTTAATAGCTTGCATCACAACTGGCTCTCTTTTATCATTTCTCCGATAATGTTCACTTGGCACAATCACAAGGCTACCGACAGAAAACTGATTAGCCTTCAAGTGTTCCGCTAAATGCTCATAACGTATGCCATCCTGTCAAAATTGTCTGTAACCATAACAGCACTGTGTGTGTGTGTGAACAAGTGCACGTCAACTATTGTTCCATCATTTTGACAGATTTGAGGAAACAAGAATATTGTTGATAGTATTTGCTTGGTTTCCCGAAAAATTGCACATTACATATCTGTGCAATCCCTTTCTGGCACTGTGCACGAATGCTTCTATATACACTTAAAAAAGAAGATACCACGTGAACTGGCAGGAACCCGTCTAAAAAACAATACATTCCACACAACGGGTTTTCAGATATTCTCAGAAGCTTCACTCGTGGTGTTCTTTCTTTTATTCAGGAAGCTGGTTTTCTGTCCAATGTACTTTAGAATACCCTGATAAATTTGAAGTAGACTAAACTTTGACTAACACCACTTTAGAGATTACTCATCTAGAACACTCGTGTCGCATTTCGCTGACTGACTTCCTCAAATTTTCTTGTCCAGATTAAAAGTAAAATGCTTCCAGTGTTTTCAAATATGCTTTAAATTATATTGATTGCAATGACAATGGATGATGTTATTTCATTTGGACGCCTGCACTGATCGGAATATGAATATTTAATCATATGTAGACGAATATCACTGAAGGGTTTGTTAAAAGACATACCTGGCGTGTAGTAGAGCTGTTCAGTTCCAGATTCCGTCTTCCAATTGACAAATTAGATGTCTCTTGAAGAATAGGAAAAGCAGTTCATCAGCTGTATAAAACTTTTCATAACGCATTTGTCAATACAGACCTATTTGAATGCCACCTACTCGTTTTTAGATTGTGTATTTCTGTGTTGGGGTATGTTAGATTATCATGATTTACAAATGGACCTCATTTGAGTCGAATCGAGCTCACAGACAAAGTACTTAAAACAGATATGACTTGTGCATGGCTCAGAAAGTAGGTGAAGTCATCAGAGGTTTTTAGAGTGGTGTATTGTATTGCTAATCACAAAAACAAGATCAAGATGTAGTTTTATACTGAAAAATATGTGGTTTTAGTAGTACAAATTGATGTACCGGCCAATTTCGAACCAAGAATACGTAATACTGTACTGCACGGCGTTTCTCTCTGGATCAAATCATTATGTGCATATAACGTAGATACAATACAGCTGAAAAACATTGCACATATCGGCCCAACTTTACAAGCAACCTCAAGTGAATTTCTCTCATGAAATTAGTAACAAACAAACAAAAAACAGACTAGGACATGGGGACCCTTCTGTTCTCCCATTCTATTATCTCCTGAGAGGAGTGTTTATTAGGTACTGGATGTGAATAGATTCATCCAAATCGACTTGTAGGATCAGAATTCACAAAGTATTAAGCAATGGAGTTTGTCATACATGTCTAGGCCAAGGCCTTACAACCAAAATAGGCAACAAAGCTTCCATTGTACAATGGACCAAATTTGCTCAGCTGAAAGAATGTTTGAGGTTCGCATGTGGAATGAATAATTCGAACGACGGATGAGAAAGACTAATCTGAAAGATAGCTTTTGAGTAATGTAACCTAGACGTTGAGTAAATCCGGAAACCAGATACAACAAACATACATATATACTGCCTCATAATTGCAAGCTTTCCAATAGAAGCAACCAGGGATGTTGTGTCGAGACGGTGAACAAATTGTATAAGCAATTAACTCTATGCTTATACAAATAAAAAATGTGATAAACAATTGCTTGAGGTGGCTGTTTTCAAACCAGTGTAACTGCATAGGTTTCATAAATGCATGTCCTGAGACAAAACCACGAAATCCCGAGGGTGATTGTTAACGGGTGTCATGTATAGTAACGGTTAAATTTCACATACTCAGTTATGTCTGGATCAGACATTGACTGGAAGCTGTGTCACGTGATCAGGCGTGGGTGTTAGTGTTCGGCTACAGAGGTTATGATTGACTATTAAAATTGGGATTCTCGGGAAATAAACCAATTTCGTGTGAGAATGCAGATTATGGTTGCCTAACGCGAGTGGAATCGATTCGGTTGTTCCCAAAATGTCCTGATGAACTGTCGAGAAATGGCAACTAAGTAAACAACGTGGAATGCTTTCGAGATATCTGCGCGATGGTTTACATAGGCAGAATGTGCGACAACGGCGTCAGTGACTGATTTACAGCAACCGATTACGATGCGGGCTACAGGATGCTCTCTGATCCTTCTTGACAAGCGCCTATTCATGGGACCACCACCTTCTGCAATACAACAACGGCATTGAAACGATTACACGAACACTGGTTGGTTCTGGACCGGTAGCTTGTATTTCGGGCTAAGTCTTAAAATCGGCTCTGTTGTAAATCAGCATCTTAGGGTTGTCAGTGAATGTGTACGATATAAAGACCGATAGATGCAATTTAAGTTAGATATCCTGTTTAAACGGAAATCTTATAAAAACCACTTTCTTTTCAGCTGTGGACAACGGCTCATGTGAAATATTGGTCACCATGTTTGAAATGATGAATTGCTCCGGATAGCCGTTTTCTTTCAATAGGTTTTGAATTGTTTTCAGTTCCTGCTCAACTGCGTCATTTCAACAAATATCTCTTGCGCCACTTTTCGGTCAGACGGAATCGTTTACTAGGAATAAAATGTTCGAGTTGGTCCATTAGGCTGTCCATATTGGTTTATGACACACCCACCTATTCGGAGTCTGAACGGTAGGTCAATATGACGTCCGAAAAATGAAATGCATTGTTTGATTCCTCTCCTTTTGTGAAACGGAGTGGAGCGTGCGCTGAAGTATAACTGTGCAGGACAGCTGTTAGTACATCGTGTGGTGATATGACAGCAAATATATCATCCATATGTCGGTGGTACATATGAAGACTTTGAATGGTATGCTTAACATGGAATTCTAGTTTGTACGTAAATAATCTTATTAACAGTGAATCTAACAAGGATCTTATTGCTATGCCGCCCGATTTTGTGTGAACTCAAAATTGTGAATGTGTCGCGGAAATAGTTCTATTAAGTCTCTTATTAGTGACGTGAATAAACGTTTCGGTTATTTTTTTCTGACCGCACAAAATGATAGTGCTCTGAGTCACCGAAACCTTTGTGAATACCAAAGTTACACCGATGGAACTCATGTGCCCGTCGTTATTTTCAATAAAACTCACGCAGTCGACAAACTTGAAAGTGTCACAAAGACTATGTAAGCCTAGTTTCCACCGTATAGGCCTAAGGTTCCCGCTCACCTTCTGTCACTCAAGCGATATTGAAAACTGCACATATCAAGTGTCGGTCAAAATGGATAACTATATTTATGAATTAGTGGTATACCACACAAACGTGGAATGATGGTTCCACTTGACATCATATGGTCAAATCCAGTTTAGGTGACAGGACCGTGTTGCATTAATAGTCTTGTAAATTCAGTAATTCGGTTTTTGTCAGGTTCGGATTTATCTTTCTCATTTGCTGTTTTTTTTAATTTACTGACTTCCAGAAATATCAATAACATTTTCTCGGTATAATCGAATTAGTTGAAAATCACTATCCAGACACGCACGAGCGTACTTCTCGTGATATGTAAATGCTTCTACGCAATCGAAATTTAACGAGACACAGCAGACCGGCGATATTTATAGGAAATGCTGACCAACTCAGCTTTCAGATACACAAGATTGACTTCAGATAAAAGACTCAAGTGGGGCTTTGTTTGTGCAGATACTCGAAATGGAATTCCGTGTCTGTTTCGGAATCCTTTAAAGGAGTCCGATATTGCCGCATGAAACACTTTGTCTGGCGTCAGAGGCGAAAATTCAACAGATTTCAAGTGCACTCCGTGCAGACGTTCTGCTAAGCGACTTAAGGTGCTTTTATGTCAATCGACCGTACATATCAGAATCAGCTGTCAACGAAACAGGATTATGAGCTGCGTCCTAATGATAACTGATCTATACACAAAATAAAGTTCAATGGATTAGCAGGAGGTCAGGGTCAGAAAGGAGAAAATACATATATCTTTTTCTTTGTCTGGAATAATCTCAGCAGGATCTCTTAGTGGTTCATCACTGATATGAATAATGGTGTTTGTTTATCTGTCCTTAGTCGCCGATTTTATAATCTGACACTACCGGTTGGCTTTGTCAAGAACGATGATTAATTATTGGTATAAACGCATATTTTACCGCAGGTCAACGTCATGTAGAAACTGTAAGTGACCATCTGCAATTCACTTCCAGATCGAACGATTTCATGACATGTACCATTATTCAACAGCTTTGCATTTGCATCCTCACTTGTAGTAGACGTGCGTGATCTATTTTCTCACTACACAATTAACCTCATTGCATTCTCCATTATTCTATGATTAACCCGTAAAGACTCGATTGTTTCATTTGACAGCATCCAGCAACTTTTAGGATGGAGTGATTAGTAATTCCTGTTCAGTTTATACCTTGGTCTGATGTAAGAAACTTTTAATCGTAAATTCTAATCAAAGTGCGTGCTACTGTTTAGGTGTAAGTAATATGTGACACAACGGAAGCAGTACTTCACCCGGTATATTCACCTTACAATTGCGGCCCAACTGTGAACTGTTTATATTGAGTGACGCACAGAAGGTAGAAAACCATTAACTTGAAAAGTGCTATGATGTGACAGTTTTGTTCGAAACTCTCACTAACGTGACTCCAATCCAACCTTTCCTCAACATTCCGAAACTTGGACCGGCTAACCTGAGTGATTCACCTCTTTTGTTTCAAGGTGATATGCATCTTTGTTTACTGTGTTGCCTAATCTCGGATGAACTGAACTGGACCGCTGTTGTGCTTAACCTTGTTTATCTCGTCAACCCTGCCTGCCGTCCCTATCCTCGTCACACTGTTAGTTAGGAAACCCTTCCAGTCGGACAGTTGTCGTCGGTCATAGAAACAGCTGTTGGTTTGGCAACCGATTTGATGCACGCAGAGACCTCACGACTATACTCGCAAAAACAAACAATTTCAACCGCTAAGCATTTCGAACTGTTTCATACGTGATTCAAAACTGTTCGAAAATCCACGAATCTTTTGTTATCAACAGAAATCCACGAAAGCGGAAGACTTAACCAAGAGTTGTAAGATGTACGACGTGTTAAGTCATCAGACTGTTGATTAAGAGAAACCAGTTTCATTTTAACTCCAAGTGAGTGATGTAATGCGACAGCTTTATTCACGGAAATTATGATGCGGACAAATTGAGTTAATCTGTTGGAGGACCATTCTGAAAACAGATTTAATAGGAAGCAGAATGGTAGTTTAATATTTTCTATGAAAATTTTAAAATGCTCTTATAGTAACGGTGAAAATCACTAACGTCGCAGTCAAACTGTATGTTAGCTGACCAATAGACATGATACAAGAAATCCATTACTTACGGGAACTTAGTTGGTTTGGTACAAAATTCGCTGTTGACTGTCCGGTGTTGAAAATGTTTGCTGATGTGGTTGACACTGCAGCTGATAATTCAACAGTTGTTTGTACTTCCCTGTTGGCCCCCGCGAGTACACCTCTAGGAAGGGGGCTCTGCATTGTTGCTGGACTCTGTTCTGTTGTCATGTCAGCTCTGTGTTCCACCCCTGCACAAGATACAATGATCGGCCATAATGTCTCTACGCGTGCACCACATACTGGACATCCATCAATGCACAGTCCACCTGACAGGAGGTCTTCAAGTAATCTGCTTAACGTGCTCACCATTGCAAGTAGACGACTCAGTGGGACTTCTCGCCATTCGTTCACAGTTTCTGTACCCGCTGTTACAAACTGGTGGCCAGTTTCATCAGGATCACTCTCTTGAATCATCGAGGAACCGGGTGAGTACAGATTAGTCTCGCTGCTGCGTTGGGTCGTCAGACTGAATCCACTCAACGGGTCCAAATTGTCGGCAACAGCTTCCAGCTGACTTACTTTGGACTTCAGACAAGCTTTGCACCACAACATATGATTGCAGGGACGAGCAAGAATCACGCCGATTGTCTGGTTACATTCGCAGCAGTTAGAAAACTGAAGATCAAGGGTGTTGGAAAAAACAGTTTGGAGAATTCGTACTTTAGAGTATCCACTGAAATTTGTGCAAGTTCACCTCGGTTTACTTTGAATTAGACAATGAGAATAATGGGACCGAATGGACTGGCCCCTTCAATAAAGGAATACTGGAGTTATTCTGTCCTCTTCTCTCTCCCTCAAAAAAAAATAACCTTTTAACGCTGCTGCTAGACTAACCTTAGTGTTTTCGTTGGTCCTGCTTTCGCATACACTCAACTTGTCATTATCAACAACCCGGATATAGTTGACACCTGGCACTGTACAGTAGGTTTGTAAATACGACTATGCAGAACCACAGGAAGGGTAGTTTGTAGCGTCTAGCTGTTGTAGGTTTGATATGAACATGGTTAATGTGACCTTAGTTGAATACCGATCATCCGTCCACTCGTCGCCCATCAAACTATCATGTGGTGCACGATCGCATATATTTCTTTCTACTCAGTATATTTTCATTGTTTCTGTCTTGCTACAATCAAGGCCGGTGCGCACCATATCGACTGTTTAGTGCTTCCTAGCTGGCTAACTGAAAGGAGTGGATTGCTTTTCCCTGATCACATCATCAGTTGTTTGATATAACTGGTTTATCATAGTTATATTAGTTTATAATACCGGGTGGAATGATGGGTCGCTTTGAATCGAGAATAATTGAATTCGTCTCTTCATGTTCATTGTCTACTCGACCATTTGACCGTAACTCCACGAGACATCCTTAAGAGCACGTCGGCCGGATGAACACAGCGCATAACAAGAGCAAGGAAATAAGAACTGACGAAATTTTCTTTACCAGATGTGCCAAGACCGGGCATTTTTATCAGAACAGAAGTAACGAACAAATGTTTTCGATAAATTTTACAGGCAATTAAGACCATAGACTCTGGTATAACAAGCCATAAGGCTGACGGTAAAACCTAGGATACTGCTAGCGAACACAAGATTACACACAAGTGAATAACGTTGAATTGATCGTTGGTTAAACATTAGGTCACACGGTCAGGGTGAATGGTTTGTGTGGAATTGAAGTGGTTGTGGCTGTGGGAGTTGTAAGAAATGAGCACAGTTGTTTCGGTAGCCTAGGCTATTAATAGGCGTTGTGGTTACGACCGTCGAAATGTCATCGAGTGCTGTCCCAGATTGGTTGATGGTAATTTTGCAAACAACTCGGAGTGTTGAAATGTCCGAGGTGATCGTTATGGGTAAACTATGCGGCACTGATGCTTGATATGGATAAGTGAGAAGGAAAGCAACGTGCACCTCCATGCCGACCAATGTTAATTGTGAGAATTGTCGTCTGTATAGATCAACCGGTTCACCATTATGGTCAGCAAACTTTGTCAGTGATCTCGTATTATTTGGCATAATCGAATCTTATCTATACATGAGTTAACTGTTAACAGCGAGTAGTGCTCACGTCAGTAAATGTGCAAAACTGTATTTACGAATCGTAGGATAACGCCTTGTTACTTTATGCAAACCGATGGTTATAGCAGCTCTGGTTATTGACTGACATCCATCTAAACAGGTAACTCAGATCCACTCACTTTGAGCAATGTGACTTCAAATATTTGACCAGAATTGTTATTAGTTTGTTCCAATTCACCGTGGTATAATTGGTTGCTCATGGTTACTGTAGCTGACAACACACTTTCCAGATAGTTGCGTCGTTTACTACAAATCCGACGAAGTACTTAAAGCAGTGAAGGTGTTCAGCCGACTTAGAGGAAATGTGGGGAAAATCATTATGTTACAGTGGTCGTACTTTACCTCGTAAATATTCTACTGTCATCTAGGATCCTCAGGTAAACCAAGGCTCTGTATATAAGTTCTACTAATGTTGAACCCCAGTAAATCTGGGCTAAGTTGCGTGACTAATTTATTTCCTAACCATAAGGTTCAATGTCTGTTGTATTTTTAGAGTGAGGCGCGTGATTGAGGTTCACTGCATACACACAACTAATCAGCGACAACAGATATGAAACCGATAGACTCGTTTTGGCGAATGTTGACCAGCGAACACATACTGCTAGTGAAAACCTCAGGCTAATATTCTGCTTCATTTTTAAAAGTTTTATATTCAGTTGCAACCAAATAGATTAAGTGTACGGATTTAAACGGAGTCCTTGTTAAACAAACCTTCTTCCTTGAATGAACTGGTTGAATTTAGCGATAATCTTCAAATTATTTTGATTAGGCTTTCTAACAGGGAAAATAATTTAGTCAATGATTAACTAATAGTAGAAGGCTGCTTCGACGAAAGCCGTATTTAAGAATCGATTAGTCTATTGCAACCAGCTTGAGTTAGCGAATCTCAGCCAGTATGCATAGTTTAACGTTGAGTGAATTCACTCTAATTTGATAACCTTACCGAGGCTTCCCATTGGAGAGCGTGGTTTGCTGGTATCCATCACTTAAACAACTAGGGAACCAGTTAGCTTACTTTTCAATACAACTATGGCTAACTAAGAAGTCATATTTTCAAAATTCTGTGTTAGAAAAAGGGGAAATCTTGTTTACTGACAACGGCTTACTGCTAACTTATAAGTCCGATCAGGTGTGGATGACGAATTACACTTTTTGGGGGGCGTTTACATGGAATACGTCTGAGGATAAACAGTCTTGGGTTAAGTGCACAGTAGCGAAAGCCAAAAACCGTGTAGAGTAGATCGGAGAAGTGTGAAAAACGGGACAGAAACGCAATTGTTACCACTGTTCAGATGAGTTGTCCATAGAGTTAGTTGATTCTAGAGGAGATGGAAGAAGAACTCATAGTCAGGATTCCCTGAGAGTATCAAACCATGCAGTCATCAACACAAATCGGCTTAAAAATGTCTGAGACTGTTCATCATATACCAATGGAATCGGAACAGCCGCTTCTACCTAGGGTACAACTAGCCTGCACAGTTTTGAAGCGCGTTCGGAGTCTAAACAGTTCTTTGTGATCCTAAACCCTTATCTGACTTCGTTTCATGATAGCAGATGAATCGCCTACCTATCCACATCAGATTTTGGACAAGTCATCGGTTTGTCATAGCCAAGCCTTCTCAAATTTTCTGCTTGTGTACTAGGTAATCCTGGATATTTTGGAGATTCCATAGTTAATCTCTTTTCTTGAAATATTTTGCTTCTTACATGCTAAGAAATATTGACGTATTATGTCGCCATTGAAAAAAATAACATGGTATGTATCGACGGGTACTGTTCTGTGCATCAACAAAATTTCATGTCCATGATCAGAGTGAAATCACTGAGTGAATTAGAGTCGGACAATTGGTGCACACCATGCCAAAAAAAGCAGACTGATAAACACATTTGGGAGTCACTTCGAATAAAGTACGACTATATGCTCTTCTCGACTCGGACGCTCAGTCGGGAACTGTTACGGGCGCAACGTGTAGCTTCTTTATCGTTGTTGCTTGTGCAATATGGAAGTAAGTATTGGCATGGACTAATTGTGAATATCATGCAATTTCAGTATGCAACTGTCTGAAAACAAAGACGAAAGATCCAATCATCTGACTTTAGAGTTAACATCCTCCATGCGATCACATCAGCTGTTTCATTGCTAACAGTTAATAGCAGACACTGTCCGGCCGGTCATGAACAACTGGTAACAAACAGATAAAGCGCAAGCTAACTACGAAAAAAATAAACTTGAAAATGCCATTGATGGTTTGGTTCTGTTTAATTATCTATTGTCTGGAAACATTGCTATCTTGAGTAGCTTTTGGAAGCAGAGTCGGTTGGAACATTGAGTATTACAAACTGTTCGTACCGTTGTGTTGTTCCCAATCCATTTATCAAAAACATGTTAAACACGATGTCTAAACTGTTTGACTTGGTTCGTACTAGATTTAGTGCGGATATCTTACGAAGCTAGGCTGTGAAAAAGAGATATGGATAATCGGATTTTGGTATTCAAGTTGGAACCAAGAACAGATGACCATACGGTGGCTTTCTGTCACGGGTACTAGAGATGGCACACCAGTTCAAACTTGTCAAGGGCAGAGTGCTCTTTGGTGACTGGTAATAGCCGTCTGAATGTGTCCATAAAGTCATGGCTCAAATTACTCACCGATTACACAGTTATGACAGTTTAAGTTGTGGTGTTCCATAATGGACCAACATTCACCCTGAGAGAAGATTTTGGACGTTTCAGGCCATTTATCTGACATCACAGCATATTGCGTAGAAATTTACTACTCAGACTGACATGCACATTGATATGTCCAAAGCGCACGGAGAAATACCCCACAGTAGTCAATGTTTGACAGAGAGAAAGCGGTCAAATCGTTGAATTAATTGTCGTAGTTCTATGCCCTAATTCTGCAATCACTTGGATTTCCCTCATAAGATAATGCTAGCTAACTTGACCGTCTACAAGACCGGAGAAGTACTTGCTGGCTAAAAAGTTCAAATCCATCTAGATTACATTCACACTTACATTTCAACTATTTCCGTCATCAGAACGCTAGTACGACTTGAGTTGTGGTCTGCTGACATCAGTTCTGGTTCTAGCTGCTGGACAGTACTGTACAACAAAAATGTCTCTCAAAGTGCTCATGGTGCCATGATTGAAGAATACTCTATAATTAACACACAGCCGGGTTAAACACGTTGAACCATACTTTAAAACTTTTAGTTTCCAATAATACTCTTCATTAATTGCCATGTTTTCATTTCGTCGGTCCATAATCGTTGTACGAAACGCTGTACGAAACGCTAAGAAACACAGTAGTTCCGGAATGGAACTGTGTCAGCTATGCGATGCCAATCATATGGCATGCTGGTGATCTTCACAATAAAACAGTAATCTTTCAGGTGACATGTAAGCTATGGGATTAACAGCTTGTCAACACCATATCGTCGAGGGTTTGTTAACAGGGTTGTTCGCATAAGTGTGATTACTGCACTGGTGAAGTCCAAGAAGACAACTTACAGTTGTTTGCCTCTATCATCTTCAGTAAAAAACACCATTGTCCATGCATCATCCGGAACGATTTCTCGCCGAATATCACGTTGTTTCACATTCAGTGTCCACTCGTGATTGATGGTGAACTATTCTTGACTTAATGGCACGTAGCAGGAATATAACTGTCACCTATAGTCTTCAGTTTGTAGAGTGATATCCACAAAACATTCTATAGATTACAATTTACTTAAGCGTGAGCTATCAGCTATCACGTGATGCCATCTGACTGACATCATTCCAGTCTAGTTACTGGTCTTCTTTCAAGTACGCGTCGTGTTTTTTCACTAACTACACTGGTTTTGCATTAAAATCAATTCTGAGGTCACGGTTAAATCTTTATTCTGCTGGAATTAAGTGACCAGAAAAGCAAAACCTATGGCGCATAAACACACACATGCACATGGTGACTGGTCCCTCAGGAACAGAAAACTGTTGCTTACCTGATGGAACCCGATGACGCGTTGTCGACATAGCAGACACTTTTTGATCAAAGACGTGCAATTGGCACAAGTGATAATATGTCCGCAAGGTGACAGGATCATCGTGCGATCATTTTCCGAACAGACAAGACATTCACGCCATTCTAAGTCAATTTCGTTCAGTGATGGAGGCAACAACCTGTACGAACGAACTTGTTCTCCCCTATAACAGGTGGCGTTGTTCATCGTCGGAATCAGTTGGTTTGCGATTGTGATCGGTTGAATAAACGCTTCACCTGCCGGATTCCCAGGATCGGGACCTAAAAGAAAACTTTCCTGATGAATAGTTGATACTGGATTCGGCAACAAGCCCACAGTGGGAGGTGATGGCTCATCAGATTGAAACAAGATGTCTACCAAGTTCTCCTCCTCACTATCGCCAACATCGACCAATAGATCAGACCGTGGCTGTGTAGTTCCATGTCGCGGACTGCAGGAGCTATCATGCTCTCCAAATCCCGTGGAGTGCGATCGAATCTGAGAGACAGAATTCATAGCTTCCATGTGACATTGCTGCAGGGCAAGCTGGAGTACGGGATCCAAACTTTCGGTGAATATGTCAGTGACAAAATTCTCCGTCAGCAGTTCAGCACTTTGCATTTCTTCTCGTTCGTTGACGCAGTTGGGTGACCAGGACTCGGCGCCAATAGCTGAAGCGAGGCAGGCTGCAATGAGCACTAAACGTGGCACACCGGTTTCCAAAGTTGCCTGTATGGTGGACTTGAGTCGTCGGCAAAGTGGACTAGGAGACACTAGTCGTACTACAGAAGAACTTGAGCACTGTACTCCACCTCCGGATGACTGTCTCAACCCCATCATTACCCCTGTCTCTTGATACTGGCGATCATTATCCCCAAAAGTGTCCGAAATAGAGGTCAATTGTGCTCTCGCTGTTGCCTCTTCATCTTCACCCTCATCATCGTCCAAGTCTGACCCTCGGGTAGGAGTTGGCGTGTTGCCTATGATGAACAGTTGCGACTGGCCACTGGGGGTGATGCTCAACGAATCAGCCATTCGAATAAGTAACCGAGCAACAGAGGCCAAAAATGGAACCAATGCGACATCAAATCTCCTAGGTGACTGGTCAGAAAAAGAAAACAAAAACATGCACATAGGTCGATTGTGACTAAATGTTTATGAAATTATATCACTGTTTACATAAAACTACAAACAATACCGCTAACAATGGTTTCATCGGTTGATAATAAGATGCAGAATGCAGCCTGCAAAGAGGGGCTAAAGAACTGTTCTTTGAAACAGAAAAATACGAATTTTATTCTTGAACATTCATCACTGTGTGTAGCATCGTTACGATGAACGTCCTTGACACGGTGTAGTGGGTAAACCATACAGCGGAACAGCACTCATGTCATTTTTCACCTGATCAACAATTACACGTGAAACAAAATGTAACGGCTTATTCGTATCAACCACGAGTAGCCACAAGCAGATTGGGCGTAAAAGTTATAGCACATTTTTCTATTAATTCTAGTTCATCCAACATTTCTTGGGAGAAAATTGACATAAAAACGTGTTCGAATATTACCAGTTTGTTTTACTGAATCTCTTGGATGTCTATTGCAGAGGTAACCAATATCATTAGGTAAACTATCATTGTGCTTGTTGTCGTTTATGAAAGATAGATTATATCACACGCTCTTTTTAAGTCCAAATAAAATGCCCGGCCAAACCTCTCATACACAACCACCTTGGCTATAAACAACACATCTGACTGGCCAGGAAAGTTGTCACCACTACAGTTTTACTGCTGTCATCATGATCATCGATTAGTACTCTAAGAATATCTGCGAAAACCACAGTTACTGTCGATATTTGGTTTAATAGTAGAATGCTGAAATCAGTTTACTATTCGGAGGCCTGAAAACTTACAGGTCTATGCATTGGCTGCTGCAGTCAAAAACGTTTTCCATACTATAGCTTCCTTCCTTGTTTTACATTCGTTTACCTGTTAGGTAACTCAACAAAGTTCTACAGACACTTCCACGTGTTTTCATCTCTCGTTTTCTTATCACATTACTCCTACAGTGTACTATTACTTTGAGCAAGGATTGAATTTCTGTCGCTTCCATTTGCGCCCAGATACATTGATTTTCTTTGGACTGTATTTTCGTTTTACATCTAAATATTCGTCGAGTTTGCCTTCGACCTCAGACTGAAATTGATAGTCTCATTCTTCAGGTGCTCAAGAATACACCAATTCAAGTTTATTGGTCCGTTTATTCCGTTTTTGTTTTATTAAATTCGGATTTGACAATTTCAGTTAACCACTATTGGATTTTACAGTATTGTGTCAGCACTCTTTCAATGAACCTGATTATCTTAACCACATATCAATACCACTTGTATAGACGAAACTTCTTCTGAGTGAATAGCACTCAAATGAATAGGTGACTGATGTTAAAGAAATGACTAAAACTAATCGGTGAAGCTAGCGGTTTTGTGACTAATATAGATATAGGTTTATAAGCTCGAGGTCGGTCAGGATCAACACCGCATCTGGCACGAGTCCATGGTCATAAAACTGATCCCGTATGAGCTTGCTTTTCCTTGACCTGATTTTAAAAATAGAGACCACAAGTCAGGCTGATAATAATCGTATTTCGGATATTGAAGACCATTTCTACCAAACTGAGAGTTGTGTACAGGCTATTTGGGTTCACTTTCCTGCTAACCCATCATGTGTGTGCTTGAGGTCATTTAGTCAAAATACAGATGGTTCACAATAGGTTAAGAGAAACATCCAGACTACGTACTATTGGAACCAAAATACTCAACTTTACAAACCAATGTGAATAGTACTTCTTCCGATTATTTTGTCTGAATATCACAAAGATCTAATCAGTCTGAAAGTTGAACTCCAAGCGTTGTTGTACTATAAATGTTGCAAGAAGTTTACTCAAATGAGATTAGTAGGATTGACCTTTCATGATCACCTTAACGGGAATAACTTCCAGTTTTAATTCAATCGAGCATTGCAGACAGTATGGTAATGTTCTTATGACTAGAACGAGCGTTCGTGATAATACACTTATCTACTTTATACATCGTCATATGCCCCCATTATATGCACTATACTGTATGCACGATGAGACATAGTTTGCCTAAGTATGAGTTTTCTCACAACTGGACAGCTTATAATCTGTTCATTCTTCCATAGATACGTATCGCACGTATTTCTACTCAACTTTTTTCACTATGCATCTTTGCTGTGCAATTTATGACTCATAAACACAAAGTATATCATATTTATTTTATCTAATACTTACAGAGTGTTTTCTATTTTGCAAAGATGCAGCCGGTTTGTTCTTCTTCTTCAGACGTTTGCTTAACCCTCCAGTAGGTATCAGCTGTCAAACATTCACACTACATGAAGTGTGAATGTATTAAGGATATGAGCATTGCATCTGAAATATTTGCAACTGATAGACTGAAAATGGTTTGAGTTTGCCAGCACAGTGTACTACCCAATACCTTCATTATCTAAGGTAGTATTCATCAATACGATATCTGATTCGGATAACGAAAAAAGGCGCTACGAGACTCAATGATTCGAAAACCAACCAATTTAAACAGAATTGAAGAGGGAAGTGACATCCAAGGACAAAATGTTGTCGTTCCCGTTATTCACTAAATCGGTCGAATCTACAAAGTGGAAGATGTCCTTCAAGCTAGAAGGTGATATACAGATTGAACATCACTCACAATTGATCGAAATGGCCACATTCTTATACGACTTTCCAGTAGGCTCGTTTCGAAAAGAAGCAATACACTCTAGTTTAGCTCTCATTACAGCTCGTCAGTAGTGCATATCATCGCCACTGCCTGGACTATAACTCCGGCCACGCTTCATCAGGCAACCGTGGTTACCACTGCGCCACTGACCTCACATTAGGCACGACGGAATTGTCGTACGCGAATGCTCAACCACTTTCACTTGTGAGTAATGATCAGGTTGCCCGATCGACTCGAGAGGAGACACAGTTACTGTCTGTTAACTCTAATCAATGACTTACCGACTAGGACTCCTCTCCAAGTTGAAATCACATAGATCATTAACTAGTTGAGCGGTATTCTGTTACTGATAAGTAACAGAGGATTTTGGTTTTCATACAGAATGAAACTCGAGTGTAGTGCTTCTGTCCGCAAAGGTTCCACTGAAAAATCTAGGTGAATGCGATGGCTCTGATTAATTGTGAGTGGTGTTCAATTTGTATGAAAATCACAATCCCCTGCTACTCATTGGTAAAGTGAGTTGGTCGCGATTTGATTGGTTCTAATATCTCCACTAGCCATTTTGCTAAAGCACGATACGGCGAATTGTACATGCCTAGAATCGGTCTTAATGGGACTCCGTCCTTCCGAACATTGGGAGGACCGTAAAAACGTGGAATGACCGTTCCCGAGGGCAAGTTCGGGCGTCCATAACGTCGACTAGTTTCATTTGCCAGGATAATTTCAATATGCTTTTCCTTAGTGTTGTCGTTTCATCTTTAAATATTTCTGTCTTTTGAAACTTCGAGTTATCTTATAGAATCAACGATATTCTGATAGGGGAATCAGTATCGTCCAGTTGTTGTGACCGCAAATGATGCCCGGCTTGCAAATCCGCTCACCACACGAACTCCCGTAGAGGTCATGTTAAACATGGGACTACAAACGCTTACACTCATTAGCACGGCTGATGTGTATTCACACACATTGCGTAGCAGTACGCTGTCATTCGCCCTGATGACACTTCTGCCATAGCGCGTGCACGCCTATCCGATAGTCGCTTTTGGTACGTCGTCTTCCTGGCGTCAGGGGCTTGTCCCTTTGCCCCCGAAGTCGCCCATGAGTAGTATGCTACTAACAACGAAACGATTTGTTATACAACACAGTAAATGTGAAAGAATAGTTTGAGCTGACAAAACTAATTTAAACAAGACCACTGCAGTTATAAAGGATTGATATGTAAAAACTTCCTTAAACAGGCTATTTAGTTATTACTGGTAAGGACTGAGGGATATGGTTTATGTATATGTATGAACGAATAACGAACCTGTTCCCATATTTAATAGAGTAAGAAGTTGGAGAAAATCGTTCAAAATCTTTTAACAAATTTGTTCTCCTATGCCTCATTACCAGGGAAAAGTAAACACGCCGTACAGTATGATTTAGAGACGCTTGTTGTCAACTGTTAGAAAGGTTCACTAATTTCCCATACATGAAATCTCTCAGTTAGCAGTTATCTTCCGTTGGTCACAATTATTTTAGTTTTGGGGGCAAAAAGATAACAGGAACATGTTTATTCCAGAATTTGGAGAAAATCAATCAACCGGTCACACATACGAAAATCAATAACTTTGCCTTGTTTAAGTAACCCGCATAGATTCGCATATCTTTAACAAATGATGTTTTGACGACATTTTGAATTACTCTCTGTTTCTAAAAAGTCGCTATTTAACTGAGTTCGTAAAAAAACTCCGTGCCTGTTTTTTCGTTAGCGTCTACGAAATATCTGGAGATACGCCGATGTTCGTGTGCCTCTGTTCGTATATTCGCAACCGATTTTATTGACGTAGGATGATTATGGTTCACGTGACCTATTCATTCTAGTTTTTTTAACTTTACTCGAGAATATATCGCTCGTATTCTGTTCATCTTCGAAGATTTTTGGTTTCCTTTTAACAAAAAATTAATCACTGAGTGGGTCAGAGAGAACACATGCACCTATTCACGGGTAATAACTTGGTGTTGTGCCACAAATGCGCCTTTTGGCTTTTGCCAATAAGGCCCATCTTCTGCCATATCGTTTCCCAATTCTGAGGTATTATCGACCAGTGCCAGCCGTCCGCAGTTGCCGTCGTTTCCACGGTTCAGTCTAATCCTGTGCCCTTCTGTACGGTCAATCGATAACCGTCTGGATGAGTGTTTGTGTGTGCATATTTGTTGGTTGCGGGCTATGGAACAAACTGGGAATAGTATCGTCGACTGACGAATAGTCTGCGGCCTGGTCAGGCGAAGAAACGCAATGAGAGGGGGCTGGGTAATCACGACTGAAGCCAAAAACCATTGCCATCTGCACCCACCTACACGCATACAAACAAGCAAACTAACCTGAATGTCATGTGTTTGGGCAAGCGTGGTTAAGGCCAACTGCATTGGACTTCGGCAATCTCCACTTGCACTCCCCCGACCAGCAGCCCGAGCGCCGTAGCACAGCAGCAAGCAGACCACGTCTGGGTGTGCTTTGTGCACGGCAAGATGGAGTGGGGTAAACACAGCGCAGGCACTCGGCCGCATCGATCCGTCGGCTCGGGTCGACGATGGCGCAGACGCAGAAGCAAGCAGCACTCCGGGCGGTCGATTGACGACGGCGCAATTGGGATTCGCCCCGGACTGCAGAAGCAGGTCGGACACCTCTAGATGTCCATGTAGTGAGGCTAAGTGTAATGCTGTCAGCCCGTCCGGTTGCGCTTCATCGACTAACCAAGGTGTTTGTGACAGACAGTGTTGTAAGATTACGCGTACGATACTGAAAGACGAAAAGAATATGCCATACATGGAAATTAATATTGTGAACTGATCAACCAATAAATGATTAAAATCGTCAACTGAAACAAAGCCAAAAGGTGCGAACAGCACACATATATGAAGTATTGATTAGAATGTGAGGGTGTTTACGGGGATATACAAAACAATAAAAATTTGCCCGTTATGTCACTTTCAATAAAGGTGTTTTACTCAAGTTTCGTTTTTATCAGAAGCCACCTTACCTGGGATGTAAACAACGACCCTCGTGCTTCTGAGGTCAGCATGATGTTGGAACGACCATAACCTCGATATTCAATCAAACGTTCTCGTGGAGTAAAATTCAGGTTCCAGACCAATTCGACAGAAGAAATAATTTTGGTCTTGCAAGCTCCAGTGACTAAGCAATTGATTAAGACTAATTATGTGGTTTGGATTATGTAACCTCGTGCATGCTGGAATCTCGAAGACCATATTAATCGGCGAATGTCCCTTAGATACTTATCGACAAAGAGCTTCGGCGCTCACAGCTGTCCTTATCCCTAATGACGTTTTCGACACCCTGATCGTGTATGGAAGGGAGTATGTTAGTAAAAAAAACGCAGAATATACAGCCGCATGAAATCAGGGCGTTATTCTTGTCTGTTTTGTACTGTTCGCAAGTGGTAATTGCACGTCAGATCTATTTGCAACTAGGTTGATTGACATGCATGGCGCAACCCGATGATTGTCTGTAATCTTGATAAACAATGCCAGTTGTTTCTAGACCAACAACGAATGAGGTGGTTAGCACCACGCGTTCACAACTGACCCGGAATGTTTGTGCAATTTTGTTGACGTGATCTTGCACAGATTAGCTGAGTAATAACCGTTGAGTACCCGCGGTTCAGTTTCTTAAGGTGTTTCACACAGCTTGAACACAGCTCTGTATCCAGCTTCGTACACATATAGGCAAAAATATCAGGGTAATCTAATAGAACTTGCTGCAGTATTAGGGGTGTTTTCTTCCACGCACCTAGCTGGATCTCTTCGTTTTTGTACGTTGTCAACAGACGACACCATATACCCTAATTTCTGTTGTGAGTTAGAAAGCGTCAATCAGAAAAGCAGAGCGGTTAAAGTCACGTGATTTTGGGAGCAAATCCGTCAGAAGTGCACCCATGTGACTCCGGACAGGTGATTGAACCAGTTACGATGGGTACCTATTGCTCTAAGACAGCCTCAGACAAAGTTTAACTTGTGGTCAGTAGCAGTATAACTCTGTACCACTAAGCTATTCTGATGGGGTGATATGAGGTATGAGTAGTAGAGTGGTAAGTCGTCATAGCTTGAGCAAATCAAGCCGAGGTCAGCGAAAACAGGACCATGTCTTCCAAAAAGTAATGTAGCAAGACTTTCTAAGCCGCCACCAGTTTATATCATGAGATTGATTACAATTTGTGTGCACTGCTCGTTCTTGGCTCCCGAGTGCTAAATCGTGAGTCATCGGTCCGTTTGCAGTAGATCAACTAAGAATGAGAAAGCTGCGATCAATTGTGAGTGATGTTCAAATTGAAATAAACCAAATCCCCGAC